>RJWJ010028197.1:0-21562 GCA_004363605.1 Indri indri | reverse complement strand
CTTTTTATTTTGTTTCAATTTCATTTAGTTCTGCTCAGGTCTTTCTTTTCTTCTGCTAACTTTGAGTTTGGTTTGTTCTTGTTTTTCTAGTTCCTTAAGGTGTAATGTTAGTTGTTAATTTGTGATCTTTCTACTTTTTGACATAGGCATTTAATGCTATAAACTTCCCACTTGCACTCCTTTTGCTATATCCCAGGGATTTTGGTATGTGTGTCTCTGTTGTCATTCATTTCATTTAAAAACTTTTTTTAAAATTTCCATCTTAATTTCATCATTGACCCAAAGATCATGCATGGGTGGCTTGTTTAATTTTCATATTATTTGTAGTTTTGAGAGTTCCTCTTGGAATTGATATCATTTTATTTTACTGTGATCTGTGAAGTTACTTGATATAATTTCAACTTTTAAAAATTTATTAAGACTTGTTTTGTGGCTTAATATATAGTCTGTCTTGGAAAATGTTCCATATGCTGATGAGGAGAATGTATATGCTGCAGTTGTTGGGTAGAATGTTTTGTAAACATCTTCTACGTCCATTTTGTGTAAAATCCAATTTAAGTCTAGTGTTTTTTTGTTGATTTTCTATCTCAATGATCTACTTAGCATTGTCAGTGAGGTGTTAAAGTATGCCATTATTATCATATTGTTGCTTATCTCTTTTTATAGTATGCTAATATTTATTTTATAAATATGGGTGCTCTGGTGTTGGATACATATACATTTAGGATTGTTATATCTTCTTCTTGATGATGACCTTATTTGCCTGTTTCTACTGTTGGTTAAAAGTCTGTTTTATGTGATATAAGTATAGAAACTACTATACACGTTGGGTTTCCATTTGCATGGAATATCTTTCTCTTCCCCTTTACCTTCAGCCTATAAATGTCTTTAATAGTAAGGTGGGTTTCCTGTAAGCAGCGTATAGCAAGGTCATGGTTTTTTTAACCATTCTATCAATCTATATTTTAAGTGGGACATTTAATCCATTTATGTTTAATTTTAATATTAATATGTAAGGTTTTGTTCCTGCCATAATGTTAATTGCTATCTAGTTACTTTGTAGCCTCATTTGTGTAATTATTTTATCAGTCTTGTGAATTTTATACTTTTTTGTGTTTTTATAATGGGGAATATAGATCTTTTGTTTTCATGTTTAGAGTTCCCTTTAACATTTCTTATAGAGTTGGTCTAATAGTGAGAAATTCTCACAGCATTTGTTTTTCTGGGGAAGACTATTTCTCCTTCTCTTATGGGGCTTATCTCTAGCAGAATGTAAAATTCATGCTTGATTTTTTTTTTTTTAGTGAATTCTGAAGATACAAATCCAATTTCTTCTGGTTTGTAACATTTCTGATGAGAAGTCTACTGTTAGTCTAATTTTTTTTTTTTTTTTTTTTTTTTTTATGTAGGTGATTGGATGCTTTCTCTTACTGATTTTGGGATCTTTTTTCTTCACCTTGACTTTAGATGGTCTGATGACTACATGTGTTGTTGAAGTCCTTCTTGCAGTGTATTTCCTTGGAGTTCTCTAAACCTCTTGTATCTGAGTGTCTAAATTTCCAGCATGAGCAGGGAAGTTTTCCTCAATTATTTTCTGAAATCAGTTTTCCAAATGTTTTGCTTTTTCTTCTCCCTCAGGAATACCTATGGCTTGTAGGTTTAGATACTTTATGTAATCCCATAGTTTTCCAAGGCTTTGTTTATTTTTCAAATTCTTTAAAAATTTTTTCATCTGGCTGGATTAACTCAAAAGATCTGTCTTCAAATTCTGAGATTATTTCATCTTCTTGATCTGTTCTATTGGTTTAGATTTCAATTGTATTTTGCAATTCCTTCAGTTTTTTCACTTCAAAAAGTTCCATTTGGGTTTTTTTAAAGTATCTATCTCTTTGGTAAATTTCTTATTCATATTCTGAATTGATTTTTTTTTTGTTTGTTTATTTTCTGTCTTAAAAATTATCAATTGCTGAGTGTGGGGAGTTGAAGTCTCCTACTAATATTGTATAGCAGTTAATCTCTCCCTTTAGGTCTATTAAAATTTGTTTTATGTATCTGGGTGCTCTGGTGTTGGGTGCATATGTATTTATAATTGTTACATTCTTTTACTGTATTAATCCCTTTATCATCATACAATGGCCATCTTTGTCTTTTATTATTATCTTTTTTTTTTTGGAGAAAGAGTCTTGCTTTGTCACCCTGACTGGAGTGCAGTGGCATCATCATAGCTCACTACAACCTCTAACTTTTGGGCTCAAGCAATCCTCCCACCTCAACCTCTCAAGTAGCTGGGATTATAGGTACATGCCACAATGTCTGGCTAATTTTTTCTATTTTTAGTACATATGGAGTCTCACTCTTGCTCAAGCTGGTCACAAACTTCTGACCTCAAGTGGTCCTCCTACCTTGGCCTCTGAGAGTGCTAATATTACAGGTGTGAGCCACTGCACCAGGCCTGTCTTTTATTATTCTTGATTTAATGTCTATTTTATCTGAAAAAGTATAGCTACTTCTGCCCTGCTTTGTTTTCTATTCACGTAGACTTTCTTTTTCCATCCCTTATTTTCAGTCTTTGTCTTTATAGGCAGGGTGAGTTTCTTGATAACAGCATATAGTTATGGGTTTTTTAATCCAATCATAAATTCTGTGTCTTTTAATTGGAGAATTTAATCCACTAACATTTAGGGTTATTGTTGATAGATAAGCGTTTACTACTACCAATTTGCTATTTTTTTCTTATTTTGTAGATTTTTTCTTCCTTTTTTCCTCTGTCTTACTTTGTGGTTAAGTGATTTTCTCTAGCAGCATATTTTGGTTTCTTGCTATTTATTTTTAGTGTATCTATTGTATGATTTTGCTTTGTGGTTTTCATGAGGCTTGCAAGAAAAATCTATAGTTATAATAGGTTATTTTTAACTGATAATGACCTTACTTTCATCACAAAGAAGTAACTAAAAAAAACCCTATACTTTAATTCTATCCCATCAGCCCATTTTGACTTTCTGATGTTTTAATTTACATTTTTATATTGCCTATCTCTCAACCAATTGTACTTACTGTTTTTAATAGTTTTGTCTTTTAGTCTTCATTCTTAATATAATAGTGGTTTACTTATGCCATTTACACTATTGGATTATTCTGAATTTGTCTGTTTTCTTTCTTTAATTGGTGAATTTAATACCTTGATTTTTTTGTTTCATGTTAGCATTCATTACTTTCAGATTAAAGAGCTCCCTTTAGCATTTCTCATAGAGCAGTTCTGGTGTTCATGAATTACCTCAGCTGTTGGTTTTTCTGAGAAAGTCTTTAGCTCTCCTTCGCGTCTGAAGGATAGCTTTTCTAGGTGAATTATTTTTGCGTGGCAGTTTTTTCTTTCAGTTCTTTGAATATAGCACCCCACTTTCTCCTGGCCTGCAGGATTTCTGCTGAGAAAACTGCTGAAAGCAATATTGGGGCTCTGTTAAATGTGATTTTTATTTTCTCTTGCTGTTTTGAATATTGTTTCTTTGTCTTGGATTTTTGTTAATGAGATTATGATGTACGTTGGGTAATTATTCTTTGAATTTGGTTAGCGAAATAGGAGCTTCCTGTACCCAGATGCTGCTGGCTTTCTCCAGATTTGGGAAATTTTCTGCCATAATTTTCTTAAGTATGCTTTTTATACTTTTTTCTCTCTCATCTCTTTCAGTATTTCCTATTATGCAGAGGTTAGTTTGATAATGTCCTATAATTCTTGTAGGCCGCCTTTACTCTTTTTTATTCTTTTTTTCTTTTTGTTCCTCCAATTGGGTAATTTCATATGTTCTGATTCAAGCTCATTAATTCTTTCCTCCATTTAATCAGGACTTCTGTTGAAACTTTCTAATAAGTTTTTCAGTTCAGTTATTGTATACTTTATTTTTATAATTTCTATTTTGTTTTAAAAATTTTTTTCTATTTCTCTGCCAAATTTCTCATTTTGTTCCTGGATTGTATTTCAAATTTCATTTAGTTTTCTGTGTGTATTTTTTGATTCCCTGAACTTCTTTAAGAGGATTATTCTGAATTTTCTGTCAGACATTTTATATATATTCAATTCTTCTGAGTCTATTGCTAGAGTTTTATTGGTCTTTTTTAGTAGTGTCATATTTCCTTGTGTTTTTACAATCCTTACTTTTTTACATTGATGTCTGTTCATTTTAGGAGACAGCCAACTCTTCCAGTTTTTGAAGGTGTTCTTCGGCGATGTTAGAGCTTTACTACTTAGCATCAGCACTTAAACTCTGATCTGTTTTTGCTTTTCATTCTGAGGAAGACTTATAGTGAGCACCAGAACGAAAAGCACCAGGACCACACTGGAACTAACTTGCTGACTTGCTGTTTTTTCCTGGTCTTGGGAAGACTTATAGTAAACCACAGAACTTAAATGCTGCTCCAGCACAAAATTACTCCTAGCTGTTGTTTCCCAGTCTGGAAAAGACTTATAATGAGCACCAGAGCTTAACCATTATCCTGAAATTATATTGCTGCCCTACCATTGTTCCTAATCTGAGGAAGACTTAAGCAGGCACCAGAACTTAATCCTGACCTTTTAGTTGTTTCTGGGCCAAGGTAAGGCTCCATGTGAGCATGTGGACTTTGTGGAAAATCTGGTTGGCTATTCGGACCTGCCCATGGATTGTGCCCCCTGCAGTGCTATGGCACTTGCCAGTCTCTTTAATGTGATGTTCCCACTGATTGGAGTGCAAGTAGCAACCAAGATCTACATGCCAATCACTGCCATCAGCACCCCATTCTTTGTCCTCAATTTATCCCAGGTTGGTTCAGCCTTCCTGATACTTTCAATGCTTCCCATGGGAAGGGACCAGAGTGGGCTTCCTGTGAAGTTCCAAAGACTGGAAGGCAGACTGAACATCCACCTCCAATTTTCTCCTATCACTTGGAAACTTCAGTCTAGGGAAATCCTTTGTGAGAGGTGTTATGTGCACTGGGGTGAGGGGTTGGTGTAGTTTAAAATGACCACTTCTCTTATCAATCGTGGATTCTGTGAACCCAGCGAATTTCTCCACTTCTCCCTTGAGTTCTGGTGAATTCAGGGTGGTAGTCTTGTCTTTGAATAGTTTCTATTATAGTCGTGATTTTGTAGGGGGAGTGGGGAATGATGCTGGGGGATTTTCTATCCTGCCATCTTGCTGACTAACTCCTTGCATTATGCAATTTTTAGATCTCAGGTCAACCACCAATAATTCAGAAAAAGTTTACCAAACATTAGTGATCAGTTCAACTGTCTATATTTTATATTATTATAGCTTCGGTGATATGCACTTCTTAATACTTACCACAGTTGTAATTTTACATTTTATGAAATTATTTGGTGGCTGGCTTTTCTACTGGATTGTGAGTTACATGACATTTTGTTCTTTGGTTCTGTTTTCTTTCCTTTTGTTGTGGGAGGGGGCCTAGGATGATGTTTACAAATGCCTAACAGAGTGCATGGTAAATAGAAGAAAAATAAAGGGTATGTTTTACCTTATTGATTGAATAGTGACTAAGATAAAGATTGAAAATCGGCATTAATTTTAGTGATCTGGGTAGTTATTGGATTGAACAATAAAGAGGACAAAGTCAACATGGCATTCTGCAGTTATCTTAGTGTTTTCCTATAAAACATCAGAAAAAAAGTAATGATGAAATATAAACCATATAAACAATATAAAGGATTAGCTGTCATAAATAAAACCAATAACACAAATTGAACACCTCTGTAGACCAAAAATGGAAGAAAACACATCAGTAATCTGGGCTGATGCTTCACACTTAGTCCAAGCTGAGAAAAAAGGTGGATATGGGTGGGATAATGGAGATCAAAAGCAACATCCAGGAGGCAAGGTTCACAGCCAAGGGGAAAAGTATGAAAACAGGGGCAGTAATGGGTTGTGCAAGACAAAAAGATTGTGATTATTATATGATATTGACAGCCTGGGTAGTGATAAGTGAATATTTTATAAGTGAAGCTATCGTGTAAGTAAGGTTGAGAACCACTGGACTAAGAAAAGTTATTTTCAATATATGTAAGAAAATATGTAACATCTATGTAAAATACCTCCTACATATAGGAAAATGGACTCTATATGCAAACAATTCAGAGAAAAAATACAGATGCCCATAAAATGAAAGGGTATTAAACTATATTCTAATTAACTAGTAATCAAAATATGAAAATTAAGACTCTGTTGAAATATTCATATCCAGAGAGTCACAGGAAGAAAAATACCTTAAAATTGGAGAGGATGTGAAGAAATAGAAACTTTTATACATTACTGATGCTAATACAATGAAGAAATTACTTGGGAAACAATGTAGCTGTATACAGAGAAATTGAAATTGTCCTAGAACCTCTCAGTTTTCCTTCTAGACATAAAGAAGTTCTTATTCATGTACACAAAGGAGTCATGTTCATTGCATTATTTTAGAAGTGGCAAATTGTATACAACCTAAATATCTGTCAATAAGGAAATAGATACATACATTGTCATATATTAATATGATAGAATATGGGCTTATAATTTCTTATCTATATTAGTTAGCTTTGGCTGCATAACAATGCAATCTTTAAATTTATTTAAAATAATGCCCATTTATTTAGCTCATGTTTTTGTGGGTAGGCAATATGAGCTGGGTCCATCTTAAAAGTTCTTTTGGATTTAGAGGATTTAGATGGGCTCATCCATGCATCTGAAGGTAGCTGCTTGTACATGGACTCATGTCCGACTGTTGGCTGGGGACAGGGGATAGTGCAGTCCTGTGTCTCTCATCAGCCATCAGGCCATCCCAGGTTGTTTCTCATGGTAGTAATCACAAGATTTCCAACAACGGTGAGTAGTCAAGGTCTAATATGGAGGCATTTTTCAAGCTTCTGCTTCTGACCCATTCAGTAATATTCTACTGGCCAAACAATTAAATAGCCAGTCCAGACTCAATTTGTGGATAAATACACAGTACCTTCTCAAGCAATTTACTGCATATATTGAACTTTCACTAATACCCCAAGCAGGATCTGGAATAGGTCTTTACAATCAAGCCCATTACTATCTGCACAGCAAAATATATAGCTATTGATAAAGGTAATAAATTACATCTATGTAAATTCAGGAGTTTTGCTTAAAAATTGTTTTGATCCCAAATTTTCAAACGACCAACCAAACAGAAAACTTTTGGATTTAGAGATTTTGAAGTTTGAGAATTATGAATAAATGATTGTAGGCCTTCTAAATATGAGTTAAAAATGAAGTTGATCATATATACCAACTTTGATAGATCCTAAAACTATAGTTCAAGTCAAAGAAAGCAAGTTATATAAAGATATTTATCACAGACTAATATTTATATAATTTAAATTACAAAATTTATAAGCAGACAAAATAATTTGTTATTGATAAATAAATGAATTCAAACATAAAAACACAAAATGAAATAACATACACGAATTTCATGGGAGTAGTTGGTTCTGAAGGGGAAAGGAATGAGAAATCAGACTGGAGAGAAATAGAAAGGGGAAAATCAATATTAATACATGTTATTTTAATTTTAAAACAATCTAAAGCAGTAAGAACAAATACAAATGGAAGTTTGTGATATGGTATGTTGTATCATGCATGAAAATCACTGAAGATGCTTATGGCATAGAGTCAGGCAGGATAAAATAGCAATGGATGCAATACTTCTTTTAATATGCTATTATCTATAGTTTTGGCTTTACAATCATTTAAATGCTTTACCCACTCAAATAATAAAGCTAATTTTTTTTATAAAACTAATTTTAAAATAACACAAATGAAATCATAATATGGAATACAAGCTTAAGCGAAGTAGTCTAATTACCACATTTGGAATGTAGCCAGGCAGAGAAAGAAAATTTCAAGACTGCACCCTGTACATTCTTAGAGGAATATATCCTAAAGACATAAACAATACGGAAATCTTAAATGTCAATCAGTATCTTATTTTTGATATTATGATTGATATTATAGTTTAAAAACCTTTAATTCACATAGGTAAATTGCATAAATTGTGATATTTTAGAAAAAAATGTTTTTAGAGAAAGAGACTAATATACTAATATATACTTATAAGTACATACTAGTATAAAATCAACAAAATTTAGAGAAAACACTTTGATGGTTGAATTTGAATTGGAAATACTAATGTGAACTCATCATTTCTATTTTTAAAAAACCCATATTTTAGCTTCGTGCACTAGAAAAGCATGGAAACAGTAGCGAAGCCTGATTTTCGTTTTCTAAACATAACCCCCTACTAAAAACAACTAGAAATTCTTTGAGAAATGGTTGATTCCAGGTCTCGGGCAGGAAATATACAAGATGTACCTAGGATACCTTGTGCCAGAAGGCAAAGAAATACTGGAAGAATAAGGAGGTGTACTAAAAGGATACAGATGTAAGTTCAATTACACATTAATTGCCTTAAGTGTTGGATTTTGGAAAGACTCACAGGAGTCCAATAGTTTACAGTCATGGAATAAAATACAGGCAAAGAAGACAGTACAACAACGATTAGAAGGATATAACTTGAAAAAGGATCTGTAGATCCCAGTGTTTGGCTGCTTTGTCTTCCCACTGTTGGGTTGCTGAAGATTCATGGACAAATCAAGACAAATCATCAGCTTTGAATCATGTTGGCATGCTTTTGAAACATGTTGGTACCAGAAATCCCAATTCTGCTTATGATGGGAATTTCTCTTACATTATGCAAGTCTCATAGGCACATTTTAATTCCATGACCACATTAACTGTTAAAACCCCCAATCTCTACAAAAACCAGGTGAAAAACATAAATCCAATTATTATCACTAATCAATGCTGACAGGTGCATATGTGCTGCCCTCAGACAACTATAGACTCATGATTAGAGGACATCATTTATCTTTAATTAATATATTAAATAGATTGGTCAAGACACTATCATACCCCAGGCTACTCTGAAGCTAAGCATTTGGTAAATCTGAATCAGCTGACGTTAACTCATGCTATGCAAAAAGGATTTCCACTCTCCCAAATTGGGACATTTCAAGAATTAAAAGAGATAATGGTATCAACTGATAGTTACATAAAAAGTTGAAAAAAATCAGTATATATAACTCAGAAATAAAGTTTTGTTCAAAATTTATCATTTTGTCAGTTTTTCCTAAGTATTTTATCATTAAC
Source organism: Indri indri (assembly GCA_004363605.1). Classification (NCBI taxonomy): domain Eukaryota; kingdom Metazoa; phylum Chordata; class Mammalia; order Primates; family Indriidae; genus Indri; species Indri indri. Next base: position 12,362 of record RJWJ010028197.1, on the reverse strand, counting down.
ATATTAAAACATTTATTTACATTAAAATAATGGTAATAATAGAACATCCACGCATCCAATTTTTAACAATTTGCCACATTTTCCTTATTTATATTTATTTTTTTATGAAACGTTTCAAAGCGAATTGCAAACATCACACTTAATTCGTAAAACTACAGCTTGCCACTCCTGAAATAAGGACTTTCTCTTATATAACTGTATGTCATTATCACACATGAGATAATTTTAGTTGGTTATATTATCATTTAATGCAGTCTATATTCAAATTTCCCCCTTGCACAAATTGTCTTTTAGTTGTTTTTTTGTTTTGTTTTGTTTTTTTCTGGATCTATGATCCTGTTAAATTCCATGCATTACATTTAGCTACTATTAATATTTTGCTCCCATTTCTATCATTCTAGAATAGTTCTCACTTTTTTTATGACCATTGCTCTTTAAGAGGATAGGCCAATTGTCTTGTAACGATCATATTTTAGATTCATGTGATTGCACGTGGTTTCATTTAACTTTGAAATTTTAATAACTATTTTACATGGACATTGTAAGTTAAGCTAAAAGCTTAACTGAAGCCTGATTAGTTTTTTTAAGATACATTTTTGGTAAGAATATTTCATAGGTGATACTGTGTATTTCATATTATATCAGAAAACACACAATGTTAGGTGACCCCACTGTTAGTGGTATTAGATTTGATCATTTGACTATGATAGTGACAGCCAGATTTTGATTTTTCAGAAAGGATTTCCCTTTGCATTTAGAAAATAATCTACAGGGTAATACCTGCTTTCCATAAACCTTTTATCTAATGGTTTTAGCATCCATTCATGGTATTTGTATGAGTCAGTTATTTCATTGGGGGGTGCAAAATTGTGATTTTCTAATTCTGTCAATTTTTCTTCATTTATTAGCTGGCATTATTACCTAATGATAAGAGTTTGATCATCATCCACTGGGGTGAAGTCCAGTGCATCATAAAAGTACAGGGGAAATGGTTAATTTTGTATCTTCGATTTCCAATTTTAAAGCAAGGAGTTTTTGTAATAGACAACAGCATTAGTGGCACATGAGTTTTTTTCCTTATTTTTTTTTTTTGACTTTCATTATGGATTTTTATGCATTTAGTGGCTAGCCATCAATTGTAGATATTATTTATTTCAATGTTTATATTGTACCTAATTTGGCCAGTGATATCCCAGGTGTTTCTGAGTTCCAAGTTTATTTAATATAGCACCAGTCGTCTTTAAACTCTTCTTTGCTTTCTGGCATAACAAGATATTCTACAATTAACTTATATTTTCCCTGCCCTTTTCTTGGAGTAGCAATTTCTCCATGATGCTCTTATTTCTCTTAGTTGGGAATGGTGTTTATAACCAAGATTTGACCAATATAGGTTCTCATTGCTATTAAAGTGACATGATTCTTCTTACATTAAGTGAACAGAGCTAGGGAATATTTTTAAAAAGTCAAAATCATGTGTTCACTTTGATATCTTTAAATTTTCTTGATTTTATATCTCTTATTGCACTGAAAATTGTGGTGCTTAATAGCATGAAAATGTTAACATAATTATTTGCTTTATCTTATACAGTTAATATGATTAGTATAATTTCAAAGTTACCATGGCAATAATATTAACATTATATCTATTGAGTTAGATTTAAGACTCCTTTGCTGTTTTTTTGTGTTTTTCTTTAAATATGTACCATCAAGAATATACAAAATGCAGTATTTAAAAGTCTCTTGAAATATTATTCCCCTTCTGGGTTACTGTTACCAAGTTCATAAATAGCTAAAATCATTTATTTCCACTCATTTTAAGTTTTAGTATTTCCTTTTTATATAATTTTATATTTTGAACAGATAAAACATATGTATATATCAACATTATATAAAATCTTATATTCAGAGTCTCTTTTATATTTTTTCAATTTAAATGAATAGTATTGATTCTTCATCCACAAAATCTCTCCTTTGCATTAGATGCGAATTTCATATACAAATGTTAAGGTTTGTGACATTTTGCTTATTTGTGTTCCTTTCAGTACAGAAAATATTTTTAAACAATACATGGAATTCATTAAGCCCTTATTAACTTAGAAACTTACAAAGCAAATCTAATCTTCACAACATCTTTACAAAGTGTAGATACTATTATTATCCCCATTTTACAACTGAAGAAACTGAAGTACCAAAAGATTAAATAATTTGCCCAACATAAGATATTGATTGTAAAGACAGGCTATTATCTCAGGTACTGCTAACAGGTAGTGGCAATTAAACCACATTACAATGCTAAGTTGCATCCTGATTTCAGCGGTGTTTAAAATATGGGAGTAGGAGGTGAGGAAGGTATGTTACAGAATCAGCGAAATGCAATAATTGTGTTGGAGGCAGGATTTGACTTTGGGAAGTCTGTCTGGCTTAAGGGCCTGCCCCCTACACTATACTGTTCTCAAAATCACTTTTGTTGAGCACTCTATGGAACAGATATTGTGCTAAGTTTTTTTTGTTTTTGTTTTTTTTTCTTTTTAAGTGGAAAACTTTCCTTTATTTAAAAAGGAAATTCTGCCAGGCAGGGTGGCTCATGCCTGTAATCCTAGCACTTACGGAAGCTGACGCAGGAGGATTGCTTTGAGGTCAGGAGTTCTAGCCCAGCCTCAGCAAGAGCGAGACCCCATCCCTGCTAAAAATAATCAGCCTGGCATCATGGCACGGACCTGTAGTCCCAGCTACTCAGGAAGCTGAGGCAGGAGGATTGCTTGAGCCCAGGAGTGTGAAGGTGCAGTGAGCTATGGAGCTGTGGTGGCAGCATTGTACTTCTAGCCTGGGCAACAGAGGAAGACCCTAAGCAAAGTGGGGAGGAGGGGGAAAGGAAAAAGAGGAGACGAGACCAGACCAGACGACGAAGAGGAGACCAGACTGGAAAAGGAGATGAAACTGGAGGAGGAAGAGGAGACCAGACTGGACAAGGACAAGGAGACTAGACTAGACTGGACGAGGGGACGAGACCAGACGATGAACAGGAGACCAGACTGGACCAAGAAGAGAGGATGAGGCCAGAGGAGGAAGAGGAGAGGAGACTGGACAAGGAGGAGGAGACAAGACTGGAGGAGGAAGAGGAGATGAGACCAGAGGAGACCAGATGAAGAAGAGGAGACCAGACCAGATGAGGAAGAGGAGACAAGATCAGACAAGGAAGACACAGTACAGAAAAAATTAGACCAAATGATATTATTAATCTATGAATAAACAGGTATTTCTATTTATATCAGTGAAGCATACCAGCAAATTTCTAGCTCCACCATGAATCAGTTTACAGAAATTTGATACTCCTCAGATTTCTTCCAGCAGTATTCACGCTGTCCTCATGATTTGTTTCATAAGAGTTCCACAAGTTGTACTATTTTTTGTTTTTTTTGGTTTTTTTTTTTGTTTTGTTTTGTTTTTTTTTTACCTCCCATGTGAACCTGGGTGATTTATTAATCTGTAAATATAAGCTTCTTCATATACAAATCAAAGATAATATCTACCTCAAAGGGTTGCTTAGAGGATTAAAAGAATACTATACATCCAGCAAAGAGAATTTCTCTGGATGTACATTTAACAATGTCAGTTTCTTTTCTCCTATTCAATTTTTTTTCAGGGTATTACAGGGATACAAATGCTTTGGTTACATAAATTGCCGTTGTACCACCCGAATCAAAGCTACAAGTATGCTGATCCCCCCCAGAGTGTGCACTGCATATGTTAAGTGTGAATGTATGCATTCCCTCCTCCTTCCTCCTACCTACTTGATACCCTATGAATGTTACTTCCCATATGTGAACCTTAGTGTTGATCAATTAGTACCAATTTAATGCTGAGCACACGTGATACTTGTTTGTCCATTCTTGTGATACTTCACTTAGAAGAATCAGCTCTAGCTCTATCCAGGATAATACAATAGGTAGTTCACCATTTTTTACGGCTGAGTAGTACTCTATTGTATACATAAACCACATTTTATTAATCCACTCATGGATTGATGGTCACTTGGGTTGTTTCCATATTTTTGCAATTGTGCATTGTGCTGCTATAAACATTTGAGTGCTGATCTTTTTCATAGAATGTCTTTTTTCCTTTGAGTAGATACCGAGTAATGGGATTACTGGGTCAAATGGTAGTTCTACTTTTAGTTCTTTGAGGTATCTCTGTACTACTTTCTATAGAGGTTGTACTAGTTTTCAGTCCCACCAGCAGTGTATGAGTGCTCCTATCTCTCCACATCCACACCAACATTTGTTGTTTTGGGACTTTTTGATAAAAGCCATTCTCATGGGAGTTAAGTGATATTTCATTGTAGTTTTGATTTGCATTTCCCTGGTGATCAGAGATGTTGAGCATTTTTTCATATGTTTGCTGGCCATTAGTCTATCTTCTTTTGAAAAGTTTCTGTTAATATCCTTGGCCCACTTTTTAATGGGGTTGTTCGATTTTTTCTTGCTGATTTGCTTGAGTTCTATATAGATTCTAGTTAACAGCATTTTATTGGATATATAGCATGCAAATATTTTCTCCCATTCTGTAAGTTGTCTATTTGCTCTAATGATAGTTTTCTGGCTGTACAGAAGCTTTTTAATTTAATCAGGTCCTATTTATTCATTTTTGTTTATGCTGTGGTTGCTTTGGGGCTCTTCCTCATAAATTCTTTGCCTAGGCTTATGTCCGCAAGAGTTTTCCAAACATTTTCTTCTATTAATAGTATTCTTAAGGCCTTAGGTTTAAGTCTGTTATCCATTGTGAGTTGATTTTTATGAGAGGTGAGGTGCAGATCCTCACCTCTTCTCAGTCTTCTACATGTGGCTATCCAACTTTCCCAGCACCATTTATTGAATAGGGATTCTTTTCCTCAGTGTATGTTTTTGTCTGCTTTGTCAAAGATCAGATGACAATATGAGGATGATTTTATATCTGTGTTCTCTGTTCTGATCTATTGGTCTATGTCTCTGTTCTTGTGTCAGTACCATGCTGTTTTGGTTACTATAGCCTTGTAGTATAGCTTAAAGTTTGGTAAATTGATGCCTCTGAATTTATTATTTTTGCCTAGGGTTGCTTTGGCTATACAGGGTCTTCTCTGGTTCCATATGAAGTGTAGAATTATTTTTTCTAGATCTGCAAAAAATGATGTTGGTGTTTCAATAAGGATTGCATTAAATCTGTAGATCACCTTTGGTAGTATAGGCATTTTAACAATGTTGATTCTACCTATGCATGAGCATGGTACGAATTTCCATCTGTTTATATCCTGTGCTCTTTCTTTCTTCAGTATTTCATAGTTCTCCCTGCAGAGGTCTTTCACTTCCTTAGTTAAATATATTCCTAGGTATTTTATTTTCTTTGTTGTTATTGTGAATGGCATTGAGTCTTTGATTTGGTTCTCAGTTTGACTGTTGTTGGCGTATAGGAATGCTACTGATTTGTGTACATTGATTTTGTAACCCGAGATTTTGCTGAATTTATTTATCAATTCCAGTAGTCTCTTGGCAGAATCTTTGGGGTTTTCTAGATATAAGATCATATCATCAGCAAAGAGCAATAGTTTGATCTCTGCCCCACTTTTGGATACCCCTGATTTCCTTCTCTTGTCTGATTGCTCTGGCTGGGACTTCCAACACTACGTTGAATAGAAGTGATTACAGAGGAAAACCTTGTCTGGTTCCAGTTTTAGGTGGGAATGCTTTCAGTTTTTCCCTGTTCAGTATAATATTGGTTGTGGGTTTGTTGTTTATGGCTTTTATCCTTTTGAGGTAGGTCCTGTCTATGCCTATTTTGTTAAGCATTCTTATTACGAAAGGGTGCTGAATTTTGTTGAATGTTTTTTTCTCTGTCTATTGAGAGGATCATATGTTCTTTGTTTTTGCTTCTATTTATGTCATGAATTATACTTATAGATATGCATATGTTGAACCATCCCTGCATCTCTGGGATGAAGCCCACTTGGTTGTGATGGATTATTTTTTTGACTTCCTCCTGCTTCCTAGAGTTTTATATTTTAACTTCTGGTTTATAATTCCAGTGTGTTATTTTTTGTTTTTTTCAAAAATAGGTGAGTATGCCTGTATTTTGTGTACTTAATTTACACAATTTTTTTCTTATAAGAAATATAACTACTATATGAACTAACTGTTCCATTCTTTCCTTTTTGAAAAAACAATTTTGAAGTACTGAAATTTATTGGGCTTTTTCTAGAAAGCAAACAAAGATAAACATTTATTATTGCTCTTATTTTATTGCATTTGCACAAGGTAGGTAAATTTACACTACATATGATTCTGCTTTTTAATCTTAGTCACCACCTTCGAAATCTTTTTTCACACATTAACTTGCCTTACCACTCCATCCTCAAAAGTTGGTTTTCCACTATCTTTAGTGCCATGTATGAGAAATGGCTGCCTTTTTAAAAATAATCAGTCGTGTTATTTACCTTCCAACAACTCATATCTTATTACTCTCTTTTGGGGACTAACTAGCTTCATTAAAGTTTAAACAAGAGTCTTTAAAAAAATTCCATAAATGTAGCATTAATTAATCAAAACAAGGTAAAGAAAATTAGCATTACTCTGTTAAACATTAGCATCTGACAAAATTGCTTAATAACTACATCAACAGTTTTAATTTACATAATCAAAATATGGCAGTGTTCCAAGTGCTATTCATTTACATTTTTTTCTCTCAAGCACATTATAGAAATTAAATAAAATTGATATGCTTATACTCAATTTGCAGTCAATTTCAAAAGTGAAAACAATTCTTTCAATTTTTTAAAATTGGATTTAAAAATAAGTAATTTTTTTTTTTTTACCAATTTAGCCCAAAGACCAAAGATCCAGATATAATAATATATTTTTAAATACTTTCCATTTTTTTCTATTTTATAAAATTCAGTATACAGGTTGTTTCTTTAGTGAAATTAATTTACCTAAACCACATTTTTCTTATATTTGAAAATTGATTGCTGTTCAGAACTGGTTACAATTTTGCCATGCAAGAAATAATATAAAACAATCATAAATTTAATATTAATGATAAAATTTTATAAATAAAAATTTATCAATAAATAAAATTTTATTAATTTCTCAAAAATTGATCCAAATGATACTTGCCAGGTAGATGAGTACCTTATTAATTTTCCATCTCTTTGCAATTTGTTTCAAAGATTCACCTTTTGGTTCATACAATACAATGATCCCTATAAGGTCTGACACATAAACCAAATTGGTGGTTGTTGAACTTTTTACCCTTTCTCAAAGTGTCAGAGTAGTGTGAATTCTTCTCACAAAGAAAGAAACATAATTGAGAGAGAAATTACCAGTTCACTTACATATCAAAACCTTGGGCTTTAAGGAAAACATAAGTAAAGCTAATATTTTGAGATAAAAAGTCCTGGATTAAATATACATATAACATTTGTATTATATTAACATGTGTCATATAGCATATATTATGTACATATTTTATATTAATAATGTTGTTCTGCAATTCCATAGTGGAATGAAAAGAGCCCAGATAGGGACACCAGAAAAACCCTACTCAAATCCTGCCATAATTCTCACTTGAGCACATTTCTTAACTTTTCTCAGTTTCATTTTGGTTTTTATAAAATATGTATGGAACATACCTAATTGACAGAGCCCTTTTAAGGATGGTCTGAGTTGATATATTGCAAATAAATAATAGCTAACATCTCTGCACCAGGATTTTACATATACCAAATCTCCAAAATTCTTTAAGGCAGATTGTATTATTATCCCCAATTTACAAATGAGAAAGTAAAAAAGAGGTACCGAGAGAGAGGACACATGGCCTAAAGTCGTACAGCTTGTGCAACCAAGGATCCAAATCCAAGTTAGCTTATTGCCATCTACTTCCCTCTAACATGCATCAGCTCCCACAGAGCTAGTTACATAGTAGGTGCTCAAGAAATGCTAGGTCCCTTCATCAGTCTTTCCTAACATTAAATATCCTGAAGAAGTGAAATCATTCAGACTTTAGCAAGATATCTCTATTATGACCAGAGATACAAACAAACAGTGGATAATATAAAACTTCATCACTTTCAACGTTGAAAAATAGGAACACAATTGTGGAAAACAGACAATTTAGGGGGAATTTTTGCCTTCATATCTATGCTTTATGACATACCTGGGACAAATGTTTATTGGGCAATAAAATTGTCTGCCTAGTGTTATTACCCAAAGCACATTCTATGAGTATTTTCTGTCTGTAGTTTGTCATTTGTGTTAGATTTACTGCTAAAGGAAAAGACATATTGTCAAGCCAGGAACATAAGTCCTCTATTGGTCTGGCCAACAGACATGGTAATATGTGCTAGGATCCCCACTTGACTTTACCAGCCACTAGCAATGGCATATTCTGTCATGGAGGCAATTTAAACTCTACTTAGTTAACTTTTCTGAGAAATTCTGCACTTGGTTGCTTATTTTGATGAGCCCTATTTGTCATCCTTCACTTTCTTACACAGCACTTTTCTCATCACAGAGTCATTTAGGTTCTGTTGCCCAGCAAAGGGTAATGGAATACAAAACCTATGTCTCTCTTCCATCTGTGTTGTAGTTGACCATTCAATTTATTCATTCTTAACAGGTGTGTGGTCTGAGGCTGTGATTTCTAACAGCCAGTATTAGCTCTCTTAGTCCCTTTTAATTGCCTATTCTTGGGAGTATGTGCATGGGAGTTATTAATAAGAATATTACTTTTCTACATTTCTGTAGTGTTTTGTAATATAAATTTCAATTTCCACATGCCCCGTCATACATTGAAAATGAGATAGGTAAGTATTATTATCCAAATTCACATACTGAGAAATTTGGGTGAGAATTACTTTCAAAGATATCCAGCTGGTAATTAATAATCAATACTCAAACCTGAGTCTTCAAATGCCTAGTCCAGTGCTTTAGGCAACATATAACATCAGAAAGAAATTACTATAGTTTTGTGTCATTTATTCTTTAGCTTCCCTAAATAATGTTTGCGTAACTAATTTGTAAAGGAAAATAATTTTCTGGCATTTTCCTTAAAAAAAGTAACCACAAGACAATATTTTTATATTGTTTCATCTTAAATTTTAAAGCAAAATAAAAGCAAAGGGTACCATATAAATAAACTGCCTGTCCTCCTACTCCTAAGCTAAGCAAAATCTTCATTAGAAGAAATTTTCTCAGGGTAATTCCTTAGAATATGGAAGCTACTGCAAATATTTTAGTCTTGGTATGGAACTAAAATTAGCAGAACAATTGAAAATGGATTAGAGACTTCTGGTTTTAGTTCTGACATGTAACAAGCTTAGAAGTCATCACTCCCTTATAACAAGAAAAAATGGAACAAACTGAAATTAATCAGTTTTTTTGGATCCATCAGGGAACTGTGGTCACAGGGAAAACCAAGACCCTGAAATCTGGAGAGACAGGTATATATAGTGACAGCTGAGGTTTGCTTACCTGAAACAAAAGTCTCTGGAGGCGTGTATTAACTGTGTTTTTTATTTTCTCTATTCTGATGCTTTGACATCTGAGTCCTTGCTGACCATGGAAGGACTACCCCTCTTAGGGTTAGTCAGTTCCTAGAGATGGTAAACAACTCACCTGTGAGTGTACTTTTTGAACATAGACCAACCACTCCAAAGCCCACTGCCCAACCACCTTCTTTATTGGAGTCTCACACTCTGGGTCACTATCCATTTGCCCCAATTATCCCAGGCCTAGATGCCAGACAGCTAGGAATGGTTCCTGTGTTCAAAGCTTGCTGAAATTACTTGAACTAGCCAATCCTAGAACTGCTTGCTGTGTGTCTCCTGTTCCTCCCCATGGAAACCCAACTAAAGGTTTTTGACAACAGTTTTCTCCTCTCCTTCTGCCTCTTGACTGATGCTGGTTCTTTCTTGTGTGGCCTCTCATGGCATAGCATATACCCTCCTTTGGGAAATTGTGAGTAATTGTCTTTTCAGTGATAACCATCTCCTGATATTTTGGCTTTAGTATATCTCAAATTTTCTTTAATACTCTATCTTAAAACAAGCCACAAACTGGTAAGAACACTTAAGTAGGACCTTTGGCAGACTCCTAGAGGCTAAGTGTGGACTAGATTGAGAGTGAAAAACCCCTGGGGGCATCTTAGTGAAAAACACAAACTAGGGGGGTTTAACCTCTAGGAACCATATTGGGTTCTCATGATAAGGAACCAAGAATCCTCTAGTGGTTCTGGAAGGGGGAAGAGAAAGCTAACTATTTTGAAATAAGCCAAGGCATTCTCCATAACAAAGTCATACTCTCCAGTAGAAAAGATTTTACCCCAGGGCCTTATCCAATGCTGGGGAAGGCCCTATAGCCTTCCTGTCTCAACAAAATGGGAAAGAAGGGGGAAAGGGAAGAGGAGGAGGCCAGGAAGCACTTGTGAAGTTCACAGGCCACCAAAAGAGTTATATTTAACCATGAGATTACAGTGTGTTTCCCTTCTCCCACACCTTACCACTATATCAACAAGTCTGCAGTGTAATAACTGAATTACAGTTAAAAGAGCTTCCCACACATATTCTATCTGAGCAGGACTTCCTAGGAAAGCCCCAAAACAATAGGGGATGTAAGAACAAGGGCACTGTAGGAATTTGAAGGCTCTGGCACATACAGCTAAAGCAAATATTAGACATAGTCAATCTCCTTGCCAGACTAACATAAGACTGCACAGTAAATGCCTATTTACCTCAGTTCAATTACCTAGTAATATTCAGCTTTCAACAAAAAATCACATTCTGTAAGGCAAGGGAAATAGTCTGGAGAGAAAAGCAAACATCAGAATCAGATTCAAATATAACAAATCTGTAATTGTCAAACTGAACTTAAATTATTGATAAGAATTCTAATGGAAAAGATGGGCAATGTGTAAGAACATATGGGTAATGTGAGAAGAGAGATGAAAACTTTGAGGCGCAAAATGCTGGAAATCAAAACACTGTAATAGAAATGAAGAATGTTTGTGATAGTCTTATCAATATCCTGGATATGAACAAGGAAAGAATCAGTGAGCTTGAAGACGTTAATGCAAAAACCAAACTCTGTAAAATATTTAAAGAGGTTTATTCTGAGCCAATATGAGTTACTGTGGCCCAGGGGAAACACAAATTCAACAAGCCTTGATTAAATGATCCTGAGGCAGTCAGAATGCAACTATTAATATGTTTTATACATATTAGGGCCAGAATTCTAGGCAAAGACATAAATCAATACATGGAAAGTATACATTGGTTAGGCCTAAAAAGGGGGGATATCTTGTGAAGTGTGTGCTTACAATTCATAGGTGGATTTAGAGATTCTTTAATTTGCAATTGGGTAAAAGAAAAAAACTTTGTCTAAGAACTTGGGGTTAGCAGAAAAGATGTTCAGGTTAAGATAAAGTTTGCTAATCACAGAGCAAGCCACAATATGCTGGGTTAAAGTGACTTGTTAAGCAAAATCGATGATCTGCAAATGTGACTTAACCCTTGTCTGGCATGGACTCAGGTCTGGTCTATAATTTGGTATCTTATTGCCACAAAATGTCTGTTCTGTCAGTGTTATGATCTCTATTTTAATGTTAATTCTGGTCAGTTGTGTCTGAACTGCCAAAGGAAGTGGGTATGATGTGGCACGTCTGACTTCTCATCCTTTCATGGCTGGAAACTCAATTTTTCAGTTTTCTTTGGGGTCCCTTTGGCCAAGAAGGGTTTCGTTTAGTCAGCAGGGGGGCTTAGACTTTTATCTTTAGTTTACAAAGATATATCAATAGAAACTTTTAAAACTAAAATGCAAATGTAAGAATGAAAATAATAAAACAATATCCAAGAAATATGACATTTATAAAAGGTATAACATTCATGAATACAGACATAAACAATCTGAATAGACCCAGATCTGCTGGAGAAATAGAGAAAAAATTACAAGTTTTCCAAAACAGAAAGAAACAGGCTCAGATGGTTTCACTGGTAGTTTCTACCATACATTCAAGGAAAAAAATGATTCAAATTTTTCAAATCTCTTCCAGAAAATAGGAGAGGGAAACATCCTAATTCTTTCTATGAGGCCAATATTACCCTAATACAAAAACCAGATAAAGGCATTCTGAAAAGACCAATATCTCTCATGAATATAGATGTAAAAGTTCTCAAGAAAATAATAGCAAATTGAATCTAACCATATATCAAAATAATATCTGATTAGTATTCCTCAAAACTTTCAAGATTATAAAAAAACATGAGAATTCTGAGAACCTCTTACAGAATAAAGGAGCCTAAGGAGAGACACGATGACTCACCTCATGTGGTATCCTGGATG
>RJWJ010028196.1:0-21441 GCA_004363605.1 Indri indri | reverse complement strand
AGCAGTACCTACATTATATTACTGTAAGTTTTCCTGAAAGAAAGTGATTTTGTGTTCGAGAAATTTTAGAAATAATAAAGTCAAATTAGATTTATTGCACTATTTCTCAGAAGTTTTAATGCATATTGCAAAACTTACAAAAATGTAATATGGAAAGTTATAAAACTTTCTCATCAAGAAAATGTTTTGATCAAAACCATTATTAATAGTGTGCCAAACTCTAAATTACCCAGCTCAAGAAACATTACCATAGTGTTTTCACCTCCCTCAGTCAATCGGAGAGTTTGACTCTAGAAGAGCAGGTTTCTGCGACCGAGTAGAAAGATGCATTTGTATTTTCTGCCCATTGAAAGAGGATGATTCGTTTTTGATTCTTGATAGCACTGAGGATGTGAGAATAATAATGTAATTTTTAAGGGAAAGTAACCCTTGCTAACATACTCATTAGGCCTTGGGCATTTTGTTTTTATTTTTGTATTACCAGCATTTGTTACAGTGCATAAAGTAGCTCAAATAATATAGAATGATTGAATAACTATATATATACATGATTTGTACAGAGTTTGGAGGAGGCTTAAAGACATAATTAATGTGATAGCAATGTATAACCTCCAAAACCTTTAAAATGCTGGCGTTAATTGGTGTCATTGCTGTTCTAATAACATGGGTGACACCACCAGTCTAAGTGAAACACTAGGGTGAAAGGGCAGGTAGAATTAACACACGGATATGGAATTACACATATAGAAGTGTAGACTTCAATCAAATGCAGTTCAATCAACTGGCATTGAAAAGAGTGACTAGCAGCTGTCGAACTCTTTCCATCATCCGAACTACCTCTTGTTAATTAACATAAATGAAACAGAAACATAACATAGAATGGAACCAAATTCTAAAAATTTTTTCTATAGTTGTTTAGAAATAATGTTAAGACACTAAAGGAAATGTAAAAATATGAATCACGAAGTTCTATAAAAATTACTAGTATTTTATCTTTTTCTCTGGTGAGTAGTAATAGTTATATTGTATCATATTAAACATAGAGCACAGAATTTTTGGTATAGCATATCATATATTCATGTCTTTGCTAATAAAAGTCAACTGTCCTTTTACTTACAATTTGCATTAACAGCTCATCAATATAAATGGAAATGATTTATTAAAATATTACTGAGTAGAGACTGAATGGCTCAGGGGATTGATTGGTAATGGGGTATGTAGTCTTTTATTTCTAGGTCACTGATTTGAATTACATCTTGGCAGAGAGTGGAGGCTATTCGGTGACATATGGTGTGTGGAATGGGGTGGTGATGTCAGTCTTATTTTCATTAAGTGCTGTCCATTTAGGTTTCAATATTTCAAGGAAGCTGAACTTGACTCTAAAGCCTGTCTCCATGGATTCAAAGTATCGCTGTATATACATGTGCAAAAAAATGTCTAAGAGAGGTTAATATTATGAAGAATAGAAAAAATATTATCTATTGGAACATTTTCAGCATAAAAATATTTTGCATGACCTATGTGAGTAGGTTTAACAAACGTGAATGTAAATCTTTCAGGATAAGTTAACATTCTCTTTTTAGTTTTATTTATTCTTAATGATTTCGGGAAATGTGTAGCTTTTTTGAAGTTAGATGTTTAAGTTTATTTTTCAATTAGGTAACATTAAGGTATTTTATAGAAGTAAAATTCAAGATTCTAACAGAATGAGTCCTATATTAAAAAGAATAGAACATTATAATTGAGAAAAACTGAGAAATCTTTTCAACTGACATTTTACAGGTAAAGAAAGCGGGAAACATAAGGCTAAAATGACTTCCCCAATATAGCTGCCCTGTGCTATAGCTGAACCATAAGTTCCAGGTCAAAGCTCTTCTCACTACTTGCACTATCTCTTGTTGAAGGTGGAGTACTAAGTCTTAGGGGGAGCATTATTTCCCATTGTTCTCAGGCCAAGATAAAGCCATGAAAAAACAAGTTAAGAATACTGAAAAGGAAAATTTAAAGATCTCGTGATTATATGTGGAACAAATATGTAGTCATTTTGTTAGAATTAATAAGTGAATTTATCAAAGTTGTTAGATACAAGCTTTATCAGAACTGATTTTATTTCTTTATATGAGCAACAGAAATTTAGGAAGTGCTATTTTAAAAAAACAATCACTCCATAGCAGCAAATATAACTACTTAGTACTAAATCTACTAAAAAGATGTACAAGACCTTACAAGAAATGTATAAATCATTATTGAGATACATTGTGAAATATCTACATTAATGGAAGTATTTGTCATATACCTGGATTGGAAATCTAAGTATTGTTCAGTTGTCATTTATTCTCTAATGGATCTTTTGATTCAATGCAATTTCGATTAAACACCAGGGTATTTGAGGGAAGGAGAGAATTAACATACATCTTTTAAGATTTTATGGAAATTCACTTAGCCAAGACTAGGGGACATGGAAAAACCTAATGCTGACTCTTTGAAGCACATGCATTAAAGTGAGACCCAACCAAGTAATTTGCTATGATTAATAAAATGTGAGCAGAACCATCTCCTCTGTTTGCCAAGAAGAGGCAGAGTAGGTAAGGAGTTGTCTGTTGCAAACAATTGTAGGGTTTAGTTTGGATGACAAAGAGAGGGATGAAAGTGTATTCATACCATGACCCTGTATAGATAGGAGCACTTAATGATACGTGATTTTTTCTTTTTAATTGTCTTAGCAGAGCATATATGTTAAGACACCCTTTGAGGCAAATCATGTCAGCAGGTAGATGAGGGCAAATGACAAGTTAACATGGCCATGAAATAATCTTTAGGAATAAAACAGAAATATTTATGAAAGAGGAGGAATTATATTCATGAAAAAGACTTATATTATTAATATTATTATATTGCCCTGAAAAATTTGTTAGTACTTTGATAAATAAATTCTTTTAAAAATCAGTTGATATATATTTTTAAATGTAACAAATTCAAAACTGTTTGTTTTCATTAAATCTAAATGCTAGAGTTTCATTTCTCTACAAAAAAATTACATTACACTTAGTTTTCCATTAATATCTTTATGAGCAAGAAGAATCCATTTTATTACAGTACAAAAACACCTAATGAATACACCCTTCAATCTTTGTATTAATTACACACTCTGTGTGCACTTATGGTGTCCAATTTGAAGAAAGCAATTTTCTCCTTTATTTAGGTTTCTGAATGGTGTACATATTAGTATAATGGGCAACATACTGAGATGCTAATAGTGTACATGCAGGGCTTCTCCACCCACACCCCCTTCATGGCTAAACTATTTTTTATACATAATTTAAATCATTCCAATTCTGTTAAAACTATTTTTTTTAATTTGAAGAAAATATTCCCATCGAGAAAAAAACTTTAAAATATATCCTAATTAAAATATATACAAATATATTTCGTGTATTCTAATGAACATATTTCCTTAAATTTTGCATTAGTTACCAATGGTAAGAACTTAGATAATATATCAAAAGTAAAAAGAAATTAAATTTAAATATCATTTATGAAATGGCTAACCACAGAGTACATTTTCTACCACTGCATTTCATTTGAAGGTAACCTAAGTATACAAGGAGATTGAATAAGAGAGTTCATGGAAACTATCTTTCTTTTATGTCCTAAGGGAGGTTGGATAACAGAAATAATGGATGAAATAAATTATTCTTTCAAATTTATGAACTGAAACATTAATACCTCTTTTTATTTACTAAAAGTTAAAATTAAATATGAATTTTGTTGCCATACAAAATATATCCAAGTTTGCATGCCATACTCCATGTACTAATGGACAAAAATAAATCAACGTAAGTTAAATTGCATTAATGTACTGTCAGTGATTATCTATGTCTTTGGAAGATGGTTCTGATAAAGCCTGTATCTAACAACTTTGATAAATTTACTTATTAATTCTAACAAAATGACTACAAATTTGTTCCACATATAATCATGAGATCTTTACATTTTCCTTTTCAGTCTTCTTAACTTGTTTTTTCACGGCTTTTTCTTGGCCTTAGAACGATGGGAAATGATGCTACCCCTATGACTTAGTGCTCCACCTTAAACAAGAGATAGTACCAATAGTGAGAAGAGCTTTTGACAATAACACTTTATACACGAAGTGAAAAATCGAGTGTAATAGAGTTAATTTATGAAAAACTCTACAACGAATTCCTCATGTAAACCCCCAGAGTGTAAACATGCATATTACAAATACCTTAAAGACAGGCCTTTATTTAAAACATTCTGGAATCTACATCCTTTGGATTTTTGAAAAGACTATAGTGGTCCCTGAAGATTTGAGAATTTAAAAACAATATATATATATATATATATATATATCAATAATAGAATTTTATTAGAGTTTTTTACTATTTATTTGTTACATACTAGGAAGATTTTCAAAGAGAGAGTAAAATTCTGGTAAAACATCTTTGTTTATGTCAATAGTTTTATATCATTTATGCCAACATTTAGGCAATCTTTAAAAGTTTAGAACAACTAACCGACTTTTGCAGTGTGAGGAATGATTAGAGGTGTCAAGAAGAGTTTTTACTCCTTTTACAGCATTTTAAAAAAAACATGACTTTCTTCTAAAAACATTCTATGTAAACATAATTGCTGGACTCTTCTGTGGCTCCTCTGCCATGGAGAAGCCCAACAGGAGATTCTGATGTTTTTCCCACAATGTCCTGTTAAATGGGAAGGGGCATGAGCTAAAGATGTTCCTTTTGTTAACTGGGCAAAATTGCAGGAACAATTAGACTACTCAGGAGTTTTAGCTTCAAATGTCCATTAAAATGTATATAAAGATAGAGAAACATACACAAACACACAAAATGGCACAAGAAGGTAAATATTAGAATTGAGGAAATCACAAAATTTGGAAGGACTTTGTAAAAATCAGGATTCCAGTATGATTGTCAAAAGAAACACATTTATAGTTAATGAGAACTGCTGCACATAAACTACTGCATTTCTTTAGGTCTAAAACGTTATTTAATTGATTTGATTTTTACGATCATCAAAAAAGAAAAAAAAATCTACTACTTAAATGAGTAAAATCAATGCTTTTGATTGTAAGACCCAACTTAATTTCAAATATGGTAATATGTAAAAATACTTGACTTAAAACTGATCAAATGTGGTAATACATCAAAATATGGGGACCACAAAACAAATAAAAATTTATTCTCATCCCACAACTATAAAACAAGAAAGCTGCACTAGCATGGAAAAAAAGAACCAAAAAGAAACTCAAGTGAAAATACTTCCTGAAATTTATAGTACCTACAAATAATTATCTAACATTAGATCTCTGCTGATGCTTTAATGCTTTAAATAAAACTTCTGACCTCTGCCTTAATATAGTAGTCAGTGAACCAAGCACAGAAAATACAAAATAAAACCATTTTCCTGCAGTTCGATCCTATCAGCATGGTCCATTATAAGAAAAGAACAAGAAACTGAGCAAGAAGTCCTTGTCCTAACTATTCAAGCCCCTGAAGTTTCCATTCACCTCTCTGTACTAATGTAATTTGGATTCTTCCAGCGTATATTGTATTCTTAAATACAATATGAAAAGATTTTTGCCATCTTCTTTGCAACCTCATTTCAACATACGTGTCCTCAGGCCATTGATCTAGGCATCAGGCAGCACAAGATTTGGAAGACTGGAATGGGTTTCCCACCCTGCAGAGAAATGTTTGTTGAGTTCCTGAGAAGATAAAGCATCAAAGATAAACATGTCAACCTGGCCTCTGATTATTCACCTGAAATAGAATTCTGCTAGCACCCTCTCCTTTGCAGGGAATTTTAAAAGCTGCCAGCCTTTCTACAGATATTCACAATTGCTGTTGGAGAGGGTCACAGAAGGGCTATCTTCTCAGCCTGCTATGGGGTGGTAAGTCATCTGTAAGGGTGCAGCTGTCTTCAGTTCAACAGAGAGGAAAAAGAAAACTTCATTTGCCCTTAGGCCTGTCCAACATCTTCTGATTCAGTTTTGCCAAATCACTTCTTTTAAAATAAATGCACTTAGGTAATTTATAAACCTAATACCCATATCCCAATGGAGCCCTTCTCAACCGGTTACAACCTAAGGAAAGGGAGAGTAATTAGCACTGTTGTAACACTTAGGGAAATCATTAGTGCTTAATTTAAGTAACCTTAATATCATTTGTAATCGTTGTGATGGTTCTAGAGTCAAATTGAATCACCAAAGCAAGTAATTCACTGTTTGCTAGTGGATAAGTACATACTTTTAGAAACAATTTTACTAGCAGGTGATTAATAACTCTTTTCTTCAAAAGATGAAATGAGTGTTAAAAATTGAATAGCATTAATGTTAAAAAATTAAATAACATTCAAATTAGTCTTTTTTACTCCAGACGTTTTTTCAATTAAATATTGTAGAAGTATTTTAATTATTCTTTTTCATTCATTTCCACTAAAAAACAAAAAAAAAGGAGAAATTACTCTAAAACTTGAATCGTGAAATGTCAAAACAATCTGGGCATTTTCAAATAAATCTTTAAGCACAGGTGAACGATATATTCCTTTCAGTCTTTGCCAGCTGTGTCATTTAAAAGTCCTACTAAATACTGCTCTTGTCTTTGATTTTTCCCCAAGTTTTGTTTCTTTTCCAAATCTTGAATAGTTATTTGAAAACAGAAATGTGTCTTTTTTGGTTTTTTTTCAGTAGACTAACATAGGGAAAAATAGATAAAATGTGTTTGCAAGAATGGCCACAAATATGTCCGAGACATCTGGACATGGTGGCGTGTGCCAACTGCTTGGGAGGCTCAGGCAGGACAATTGCTTGAGGCCAGGAATTTGAGACCAGCCTGGGTGATATAGTGAGATTTGTCTCTTAAAAAAAAAAAAAAAAAAAAAATACAGGACAACCAATAAAGTTTGAATTTCAGATAAACAACAAAATCTATTTTGGTATACGTAAATCCCAAATATTACAAAGGCCATGCTTATATTAACAACTTTTTTTAACTGAAAATTCAAATTTACTGGGCATATGTATTTTTATTTGCTAAATTTGACAACTTTATGTAGGAGTAAACTGAAAGGTTACTTGTAGTGGACTTCCTAAGGTCCAGTTTCTTTAAATGTGCCTATATGATCTTTCCTCTGATTCTCAGCTTTGTAATACTAGAAATAATCTATTTTACCTGAGTGATTTGGTTCACATCATCTAAATTACAAGAGTGAGAAGAAATCAGGTAGGATGCTAATTTTACTTTGCAATGGTTAGCTCCACGTGACTTCTGCATATTGTAGGCTTCCTATTCATAAAGCAATAAGGTATTCCAGTTCTCTAACTAAGAGAATAAAAGACTCTCCAAACACTCTATGGAAATTATGAAACTTTTGCATTTCTGCTTGAGGTCTACAAAAAAATCTACCCTTTTTGGCTCTCCCTCAGATTGTTTTTTACAGAGAAAATTCATTTGCGCAATGGATATCTTAAATTTAATAAACTTAACCAAAAACACATAATGCATAATGTCATAGTAGATCCAGCATTCTACACAATACATAGAGTTTGACCACCAGCCAGCCAGCCCACTATCAGGTACTGAATTGTCTTTTCGACAGATGCTTCCTGGCAAGTGCAATCCCATTATTACCCTAGTGATTTCTTAAGCCAGACTGATCTATGGCTCTCTCCATGTTTCCCTCAGTAATAATAAAATTTAAAAAAAAAGAACAACTTTATCTGTAATAGGAAGAAAAACAATAAATGCCTTTCTAAATTCGATACACTAATTCTTTACTTAAGTGATGTATGAGAAAACAATACATAGCATTTATTTGTGACACTTGGGACTTCACAACTCTTGGCCTAAGTTCCCTTTGCTACCGTTTTGTCCTAGGGAGTTTAGAGGGAAAAGAAGATAAGGAATGGGAGGAAGAAATGCTCTTTTTGTGATTATCAAATCATTAGAAATTCAACATGTAATCTTCAGGAACCTTTCACATAATTGCATTCTCAACTAAATCGTAACAAGAATTCCATGACAAAATTAAAACAATTTGAGGTCGCGTATACAAAGCCAAACCCTGAAGATGTTTTACTAAGACTCTTCTTTTCTTCACTTACCATCCCCCTCTTACAGCATTTCAGTGACAAGACTACACACAACTCAGAATCTTCTCGCTGATTCCTGGCACTGTGCTCCCTGTGCTTATCTCTAGCATGTAGGTGTGTAAGCCTCAAGGCTCAGGTGTGTCAATGTTAACATTTGGAAGAAGGTTGCCATGTCCAACAAGATATGCACAGGTAAAGAGAGAGGTGGGTATGTAGTATGCTCTACAGTGATACACGTGTGCATATTGATCAGTCCTGATAAACTTAAAAACTTCATTGAGTTACTTTGAGGTTGTTGAAGTCCTGCATACATAGGACAAGGCAGGCAAAATAATTTTTGACAAACTCTATTATATGTAGATTCAAATTAAACATTATATATAATTTAGCATTTATAATGATGTATTTCACATAGCATCTCAAATGAGGATATTAGCACATGCTCTCATGGATAATGAGCAAAATTTTAATGAGGTGGTTCCAGGTTTTTAAAGATTTTCAAATAATCGTTTACTTGCTTCAGCATATGCACTGGTCAGGAGAAGCTCATTTTGCACGCTACAGGGCAGTGTTTTTCATCCTGGTAATATTGATATTTTGGCCTGGATAACACCTTGCTATGGGGAGCTGTCCTGTACATCACAGGATGTTTAGCAACATCCCTGGCTTTTACCCACTTGATGGAGCAACACATCCACACCACCCCCTGCAAGTATGACAATCAAGAATATCTCCAGTCATTACCAAATGTCCTTAAGGAGTGGGGAGCAAAATTCCCCAGGTTGATAATCTCTGGTCTAGAGAATGAGCAAAATGAGACAATTTATTTCTTTTAGAAAAACTTAATAGACTTTATGCTTTCGAGTAGTTTTAGATTCACAAAAAAATTGAGCTAAAGGTACAGAGATGTCCCACATACTCACTGCACCCACATTTGTACATCCTTTCTCACTGTCAGCATCTCAGGCCAGAGTGGTGTATTTGTTATGACTGATAAATCAACATTGACATAGTCTCATGGGAGCAAAGTCTACAGTTTAAATTAGAGTTCACACTTGGAGTTGTATAATTCCATGGGTTTTGACAAATGTATAATGACACGTATCCAGCAACATGATATAATACAAAGTAGTTTCACTTCCCTAAAAATTCTTTTGTGTTCCCCTAGTCACCTATATCTTTCCCCTAACCCTTGGAAACCACTGATCTTTGTGCTGTCTCCATAAATTTGCCTTTTCCAGAATGTTATATAGTTGGAATCATAAAGTATGTTGACTATTCAGAATGACTTTTTTCCTTAGTAATATGGATTTAGGTTTCCTCCATGTTTTTTCATAATTTGATAGCACATTTCTTCTTAGTGTTGAATAACATTCCATTGACCGGAGGCACCACAGTTTACTCATTCACCTACTGAAGGACATCTAGGTTGCTTCCAAGTTTTGCAATTATAAATGAAGTTGCTATAAACATTTGCATGGTTTTTGTGTGAACACGCTTTCAACTCACTTGGGTAAATACCAAGGAGCATAATTGCTGGATTATGTGGTAAAACTATGTTTAATTTTATAAGAAATTGCCAACTTGCTTTCCAAAGTGTCCGTACCACTTTGCATTCCTACAAGCAATAAAGAGTTCTTGTTGCTCAATATTCTGCCAGCATATTTTTATTTTTAATGTTTTGTACTTGGATCATTTTAATAGGGGCATAGGGGGATCTCATTGTTGTTTTAATTTGTAATTTCCCATTGACATATGATGTGGAGTATCTTTTCATATGCTTATTTGCATTTTGTATATCTCGTTTGGCAAGATGTCTGCTCACAGGTGTTTTGTCCATTTTTTAGTTGAGTTCATTTTTTATTGTTGAATTTTAAGAGTTCTTTGTATATTTTGAATAACAATCTTTATGTGTCTTTTGCAAATATATTCTCTCAGTCTGTGGTTTGTCTTCTCATTTTCTTGACAATATCCTTAATAGAGCACCAAGTTTTCAATTTTAATGAAATTCAGCTTTTCAGTTCTTTTCTTCATGGATCGTATCTTCAGTGTCATATTTAAATAGCCATTGTCATACCCAAAGACATCTAGGTTTTCTCCTATGTTATCGTCTAGGAATTTTATAGTTGCATTTTAATTTTAGGTCTATGATCCATTTTTAGTTAATCTTTGTGAAAAGTGTAAGGTCTGTGTTTAGATTCGGTTTTTTTTTTTTTTTTTCAACGTGGATATTTAGTTGTTCCAGCACCTTTTGTTGAAAAAACTATCCTTGCTACATCATATTGCCTTTGTTCCTTTGCCAAAAATAAGATGACTATGCTTATGTGGATCTATTTCTGAGCTCTCTATTCTGTTTGATTGAACTATTGGTTTATTCTTTTGCCAATACCACACTCTCTTGATTATGGCAGGTTTATAGTAGGTGTTGAAGTCTGGTAGTGTCAGTTTTCCAACTTTGTTCTTCTCCTTCAATATTATGCTGGCTATGTGGTGTCTTTTGCCTCTCCACATAAAATTTAGAATCAGTTCATTGATATTCACAAAATAACTTAATGGGATTTTGATTGGAATTACATCAAATCTGTAATCAGATCAAGTTTAGAAGAACTGACATTTTGGCAATATTGAGGCCTCCTAGCCATGAACAAGAAATATCTTTGCAATGATATAGTTCTTTGACTTTTTTCATAGTTTTATAATTTTCCTCATAAAAATTTTACATATATTTTGTTAGATTTTTATCTAAGTATATGTTTACAACTAATCCAAATCCACTTTCACATAACATTATACCTCTTCACAAATAGTGTGAGCACATTTTAATAAGAAAATATTCCTAATTCCACCATCCTTTGTATCATAGCTTGGCAATTCCTACCGCTCCTTGTTATCATTCATTTCACTTATAGATAAGCATACATAATTGAGCATATAGTTGCCATTATTGTTTTGAACAAACTTTTCTGTTAAGTCAATTAAGAATAAGAAAAATAAAAGTTTTTACTTTACCTTCCCTTGTTCCTTCTCTGATGCTTTTCCTTTCTTTATGTAGATCCAAGTTACGGACCTATATTATTTTCTTCTCTTTGAAGAACTTCTTTCAACATTTCTTGCAAGGTAGATCTACTGGCAACAAATTCCTTCAATTTTTGTTTTTCTGAGAAAGTCTATTTTTCTTTCAATTCTGAACAATAATTTTGCAGGGTTCAAATCATCAGGCATGTGGTTTTTCACTCTCAACACTTTAAATATTTCAATCAACTCTCTTTTTGTTTGCATGATTTCTGAGAAAAATTTAGATGTAATTCTTTGCTTTGCTACTCTGTAGGTAAGGTGTTGCCCCACCCCTTTGGATTTTTTAAAGATTTCTTTCTTTATCTTTCATTTTCTGTAGTTCAAATATGATGATAGCTTTAGGTATATATATTAATACAAAACATACACACAGACACACACACACACACACACACACACAAGCATTTATTATCCTTGGTGTTCTCTGAGCTTCCTGTATCTGTGGTTTTGTTTCTGACATTTATTTGGGAAAATTCTATCATTATTGCTTCAAATATTGCCTGTGTTTTTTTCTCTCTTTCTTCTCCTAATATTCGCATTACACATATTTTGCACCATTTGTAGTTTTTCCAGTTTTTGACATTCTTTTTTATTTCCTCAGTCTTTTTTTCTCTTTGCTTTTCCATTTTAAAAATTTCCATTGACATCTCCTCAAACTCAGAGATTCCAATCTACCAATGAGCTCATCAAAGGCATTCTTTATTTCTGTTATAGTATATTAATCTCTAGAATTTGTTTTTGATCATTTCTTAGAATTCTCATTGCTCTGCTTACATTGCACATCTGTTCTTGCATGTTGTCTATTTTATCGATTAGAATCCTAGGCATATTAATCATAATTGCTTTAAATTCCTAGACTGATAATTCAGCATCCCCGCCATATCTGAGTCTGGTTTTGGTATGTGTTCTGTCTTTTCAAATTGTTTTTTCTTTCTTTTCTTTTTTTTTCCTGCCTTTTAGCATACCTTGTAATTATTTTTTTTCTTGGTAGCCAGAAATGATGTGCTGTGTAAAAGGAACTGCAGTAAATAGGTTTTTAATAATATGGTGGTAAGCTGTAGGGGGGAAAGGGAAATATTCTATAGTCCTAAGATTAGGTCTCAATCTTTTAATGAGACTGTGCCTTTGGACTTTGAATTTCATAGGTGCTTCTCAGCACCTCCTTGGTGGGAGGAGGATAGGTACAGTGACCTGGAATTGGATACTTCCCTTTCCCCAGGTCAGTTAGACTCTGAAAATATCCAATAGTTTAGGCTGTGATAAAAATAGTTTGCCTTGAGAGCAGATCTTCTTAAGAAGAACGGAGTGCTCTGGCATATTTCAAAATGCTTTTATTTTTCCCCCTCCTCCTGTCAGAAGTAGGAAGGGATTCTTCTCGGAAATTCGCTGTGACAACATGGTGGAGCTCCTTGAGGTAAAACTCACACAAGTGTGCAGTCCCCTGTATGAGTGAGTCTCCCTGGAGTTTTTAACTCTCCAACTTGTTTACACTAAGCCTTCGGCAATTTTTCAATTACAGTTTAGGTTTTTCTACCCTGATACTGTTTCCCGTGGAGGTTTGTGCTCTTGGGTTTCTGCTCCAGTAAGTTGTGATTCTGCTCTAACAGGCTGTGATTCTCTGTGTTCACCTGTCAGTCTCTGCAATTTTGGGACCAGCAGTTTGCTTGCTATATGACCTCACTTCTCTGAAAGATGCAAGAAGAGTTGCTGACTTTTCTGTTTGTTCAGCTTTTTGCTTGTTAGGACAGAGTGATGACTTCCAAACTCTTTACATGCCAGACTGGAAACCTGAAGTTTAGGTTCCAATTATTTTTTTAATGTTTGTTTATATATGTTTTATAATACAAATGTATCCTTTCTTCTTTCCCATAAAATAAGCTATATGAAGCATAAATTAAAGTCTTTATGATTTCTGTCATTTTATCTACTCATGGATAGGGAATATGTTTTTCTTCAGTACTTCATGAATAGCACTTCTTTCCCTGTGGTGGAGAGAGTTAAGCTTTATTCATTGATATCCTAAAATTTTAAATTACTATACTTTACAAACATTAGTCAGTTCTCCACTCATACTGTGAATGAAATGTATGTTGTTAGAGAATATTTCAGGGAAATCAAATGCTATAAGATTAAGGTGGTGTTCAGCATGGGATCTATGTAGGGCATTTTATTTTAAAAAATAGTTGTAGAATGACACAATGGTTTCTGGACTTGAATTCCAAAAGTATAACTTAATTTTACTAACAACCGGAAAAACATGATGCTTCCAGTAATTCAATAATTATGAAAGAATGTAAAAATTATTTCTATTTGAAATATTAATAGTGATATATATTAGCGATATTTATCATTAAATTAAGATGTAGACTGAAACAACCTAAATGTGTAATTATTAATACATAAAAAGTATAATTATAATTTGACAAAATGCTTACTTGCTTACTCTCCTTTTTCCCTATATATGATTTTAGGGTGTGAAATTTATTTTTAGATATTCACAAGCAATAAATTTTATAGGCTGTTATCTATGCTGACAAAATTATAGTTGTTAATAACCAGATTTTTTGTTGCCTTTGTATTTCACAAAATTTAAAAAAAGAGCATTTTGCTTGTAAAGCATGTCAGCCAATAAATTATTTTGTCTAGATTAGAACTTCATAAATTTGGTATTTTGGTTTCCAAAGTTTTAAATGTAAGTTTTCCAAAAATTATTGAAAATCTACTCTTTAAAATGATTGCTTACTTGAACAAGTGCCTAACAAGCTATTTTTCTATTAAAAAAACTCAAAGAAACTTGTACCACATAACTGTGTAAATTACAATAGAAATTTAAAAGAAGAAAAGAAGAAACATTAATTAGAGCTCATTTAAAAGCTTCATGACAGGCCAACACTAAAGTGTAATAAGAATTTAAAGTGACTATACAAATCTTTTCTTTTTATTTTCACAAAGACATTTACAGTGTTATCAAAAACGGCTCTGTAATAAAACAGTTGAAGCTTATAAAATATGCATTTATTTATTCAGTAAATATATACTGCTCTAATAATTTAAACAACACTTGATTAAAATATGAATAAACAAATTTTTGTAAAGTAAAATTCTGAAGATGATGATTCTACATGTTAGCTTAATAACAAAGTGAATCTATTGTGAAAACTTCTTTACTGTAGCTTATAAATATATATAGCAGTTTTCACAGTCCTTATTCTTACTTTATGAAACCTTTCTTGCAAAATGTCACAACCATATTTAAGCCATCTAAAAAAGGTGACATATATTCTCTGTGGAGCTTTAAAATATAAGATGTCCATTTTTTATGTAAGGCACTGATCTATAGGCACAAAATCAAAATAACAGTTGTTCACTTCTGGCTAACGCAGTTGTATGAGGAGTTATGTCTAAATTCTCTATGCAAAATTCTCATTAATTTGATTACAAAAAATTTAAAATATTGTCCTGGAAAACAGGGAAGAGTGGCATCTACATATTGAGATATTTTAACAACATGATCATCTTAACATACCAAATAAGAATATGACTAAATTTGAAATTAATTAATTAATTCAGATAAGGAAGAACCAGCTCCAAACAACAGTCAGAGTGTACATAGGAAAAAATAAAAATACTGCCGTTGTTACAGTACATCTAGCCACAGAATCAACAGGTTTTCTAACATCATTAACGTTCAATTGTACAAGAAATTTTAAATTATTAAATAATAGTTTTCAAATGTGGTAGTTCTTAAAAAAGGAAAATGAAATGCTTACTAGAGATAATGTTTTTGTCTATTTATGTGCTCCATGAAATTTAACCTAAAATATAACTATAATAAGCAAGTTCAGTAATATGGACAATAAATTGCCTATATGGCAAAAATAACCAGTTTAAAAATAAAATAAAAATTAATCTACTCATGATAGCAATAAAATATGTGAATTATTTTATCATTAATTCAATATCTATATGTCTTGTTTACAAGGAAAGATGTTATAAAATTTTCCTGGGAAAAGTTTAATAAAATTGTGTGATTAAGGAATAAACACATTGATTTTGGTAAGTCTCTTTTATGGACTCCATTTTCTATGCCTATTTATTTAATATGATGTTACCTAGTTCTTAAATAGTAAATCCAGTTTTATCTCTGAGCATATTTTTCTCCGTAAAAAATCATCATTTAGAGGATGATGACTCCTGCATGAGATCCAGACACTTATATCCAATTGCTTTTTGTCCACACTCACTTGGAACTCCAAAGCTACCTAATATTTAGCATATGCAAAAATTGAATAACTCTACAGAACTCCATAATCAACATCTGCAAAATGTACATCTTATAAAGTGCACATGAAACATTTATAGAGACAAACAACATGCTAAACATAAAACCAGTCAAAATAAATCTCTAAAATGAAATTATTCAGGATAAGTTCTCTAAAGAGGATGTTTCCAAGTTGACATCTAACACACAAAGATAATTAGAATTTTCCATATGTTGAAAATTAAGACATATACTTCTATCTAATCCACAAGTGAACAAATAAATTGCAATAGAAATTAAATTGCAAAAGTATTTTAATTGAATGATAACACAAATATTATAAATTAATATATGAAAGCCAGTTAAATTAGAAATTTGAGGGAAATTAAGGGCCATACTTACATAAATTGGAAATGAAGAAAAGATAATATGTGAGTTAAATATTCTTTTAGAAAGTTAGAAAAGTAGCAGCAAAATAATCCCAAAAAGATGGAAAGGAAATAAATCAGTCTGTCTCTGTAATTTTGGGACAGAAATCAGTAAAGTAGAAATAAACATAAAGAAGAAAAGATCATCATAGTCAAAAACATGTTCTCTGAAGAGATTATTTAAATGGTTAAATACCTTATGAAAGTAATCATTGCATAATGTTGCCTCAGGAAATCTCAGACTTACTAAAATAGCACAAATATCTCAAATCCACATTTTGATTATAAATTTCATTTTCTTGGATAATATTTTCATTTAAGATTATTTTTTCTAAATCTAACAATGATTCAATCTTAAATAAATATTTTGAATTAAAAAATAATATCTATAATTCTGGGAGAAAATTGAAATATCAGAAAAACAATTAGATATAAAAATGGACAAAAGGTTAATTATCTCAATATTTAAGTATCTCCAGCAAAAATAGCAATGAATAACTGCATAAAATTACCCAATAATATGAGTATGTACTTCAACAAAGGAGAATTAAAAATCAAGGTAAGCTTTAAATTTTTAGTAATCAAAATTTGAAAATTAAAACAATAAAACATACGAGCCCAGAAATTGGCAAAGATGAATTGAGAACTGTGCCATGAGAAATAAACATTTTATTCGACATTTGGCAAAAGTAAATCGGTCAGCAATTTGAAAAGCCCCAGAGCACAGATGTATTGTTACGTAACATGATTCTCAGTAATTTATCAATTTTATGAATCTTTTCAAAGAATCAACTTTTATCTTTGGTGTCTTTCTCTAATATATGTATTCTGTTCATTAATTTATGTCATCTTTATTATTTTCTTTCTTTTTATGTAATGAAATAAAAGAAATTTAGATGGGCTCGAAAATACTATTTGTATTAGTTTTCTATCGCTGTGTAACAAATTTCCACAAAACTAGGCTTAAAACGATATCCATTTATTAAGACACAATTCTGTAAGACTGAGGCAGAACAGAGCTGGTTCTGTGCTGAGAGTCTTACAAGGATGAAATTAATTTGTCAGCTGGACTTTATTTTATTTATTTATTTATTTAAGACAAGATCTTGCTCTGTTTCCTGGGCTACAGTGCAGTAGCAACATCATAACTTACTGCAACCTCAAATTCTTGGGCTCCAGTGATCCTCCTGCCTCAGCCTCCCAAGTAGCTGGGACTACAGGCAGGCACCACAACGCCAGCTAATTTTTCTATTCTTTTGCAGAGATGTGGTCTTGTTC
The DNA here is from genome assembly GCA_004363605.1 of Indri indri. Taxonomy (NCBI): domain Eukaryota; kingdom Metazoa; phylum Chordata; class Mammalia; order Primates; family Indriidae; genus Indri; species Indri indri. The sequence goes on along the minus strand of RJWJ010028196.1, from coordinate 4,268 downwards.
TTGCTCAGACTGGTCTCCAACTCCTAGCTTCAAGCAATCCTCTCACCCTGCAAAGTACCAGGATTACAGGCATCAGCCACTGTGCCTGGCTGGCACTTTATTTTTTGAAGACACAGGAACATCATTCTCTTCCAAGCTCATTCAGATCGTTGGTGAATTCAGTCCTTGCTGTTATAGAATGGAGGTTTCCATTTACTTGCTGGGTGGCAGCTAGGGTCATTATTGACTCATACAAACTGCCCCCATTCCTTGCCACATTGCCCCTCAATCTTCAAAGCCAGTAATAGCATATTTTCTTCATGTGGAATCTCTCTCAAGCTTTGAGGTTCTTCTCTAGGAACAGTCCTTTTTAAAGGTTCACTTGATGGGTCAGATATGCCCAGGATAATCTACCTTTCTTGAAATCATCATACCATATAACATAACTTAATCTCTGGTATGACACCAGCAATTATACAGGAGCATGCATCAGGAGAATGGAGTCTTTAAGGCAATATACTGGTTGACAGCCAATAAAATGAAGAATGATTATAACAAAATATTACACTAAAATCATGTTATGAACACACAAAAAATCACTGAAAATTATTACATCGAAAGGTTCATAGCTCTTGTCTGCAAATGACATAATTATTTTTGTGTTCCTATTTCATTATAATGATTTTTATACTTTAACAAGCATAAGTTAAATAAGCATTACTTTATTAAAACACTTCTTCCAACATCATTGTGGACATTTTCAATTTTATTATATCATTGAACTTGCACATTTTGACCTTTATTTAAGAAAAACCAGCTTGTGTATTTTATTCATTTACAGATTTCTCCCATGAAGAATAACAAATAACCAATAAATACAACTTTCACAAATAAATAAGTACATTTTATAGTATTTTAGAAGATGAACTGTCTTACTTTGTTTGGGCTACAATGATAAAATACGTAGAAATTTATTGCTCACAGTGCTGGAGGCTGGGAAGCCTAAGATCAGCAGATTTGGTGTCTAGTGGAAGCTTGTTTCCTGATTCATAAATGATGCCTTCTTTCACTGCGTCCTCACATTGCCGAAAGGGAGAGTGAGCTCCCCAGGACGTATTTTATATGGCCACTGATTCCATTAATGAGGGCTCTACCTTTATGACTTAATCAACTCCCGAAGATCCTACACCTTAATGCCTGGAAAATTAGGATTTCAAGATATTTTTGGGGGGAGGAGGGACACACATTCTGACCATAGCATATATGTTTTAGAAAAATCAGAGAAGAGTAAAGAGGATCAAGAGTGCTAGCAACTGTGCAAATATTGTTTATATTTTATTTTAAAAACATAAGTAAAATGATAATTATTCTACAGAAATATGAGTTTATGAGAGCATTTGTTTATTTGTCATTCAACTTATTCCAGTTTTATTCATAATGTTGTCTTATTGAGAAATCCAAGAAAATCTGTTAGATACAGAGAGCAAGAGGGTAAACAGGATGACATAGCAGAGTTTAAAACTTCCTTTTCAACACACACACACTGAATAAATGAAATACAATTAAGTGCTCGCTTAACATCATTGATAGATTCTTATAAATTGTAACTTTAAGTGAAATGATATATAGCAGGTCATTGAATAATATCATTGCCTTCAATGCCATTTCTTTGTAACATTAATGAGAAAAAAATGGTTTTGCCATATATCATTTTACTTAAAGTCACAGTTTCCAAGAAACTATCAATGGTGTTAAATGAGGACTTAATGTACCTATTTGATGATTATTACTAGCTAGTTAGTTCATAACTCACTCAAATGGAAAGGTGTGAAATAATCTCATTATTTTGGCAGGCATATTTGATACTAAAGAACTAACTTTGAGCAAAAGAATTTTCTGGTAAAAATTATTTTCCAGGAGAAATTTTTTTATGATTATTCCCCTGATAAAATGTATCACCAAAGACAAAAGTTTTAAATTTTATATTCTAATTTACCTAGAATTCTTTTCCTTATATGTGATCCAATATATACCTTCCAGTAAATATCATAATGTTATTCTGGATTATGAAGTCTAATAGGAAAACTAGCTGATAATAGGAAAAAAATTTAAAAATTAAAAAAGGAAAAAAAAAATTAGCCAAGCATGGTGGCATAAGCCTATGGTCCCAGCTACTTGGAAGGCTGAGGCAAGAATGTTGCTTGAGCCCAGGAGTTTGAGGCTGTAGTGAGTTATGATGAAGCCACTGCATTCTAGCCTGGGCAACAGAGTGAGACCCTGTCTCAAAAAAAAAAAAAAAATTAGGAATGTTTTATTCCATTTAGTGTTGCTATAAGACAATACCTAAGACTGGGTCATTATAAAAAGTAGAAATTTTTTGGTTCATGGTTCTAGAGGCTGAGAAATCCAAGAGCATGGCAGTGGCATCTGGTAAAGGCCTTTGCTTCCACATGGTGAAAGATGGATGAGCAAGAGAGCGTAACAGTAAGAGAGAAAAGCATAGAATTCTTTTTATAACAAGCCCACTTTAGTAATAACTAATTCACTTTCATGATAACAACCTTAATCCCTAGCTACTAAGATGGTTGCATTGGGGATTAAGTTTCCGAAACATAAACTTTGGGGAATATATTCAAACTATAGCAAAGAATCTTACAAGAAATTTCAATTTTTTAAATGTATACATATATATATATTTATATATTTTCTTATTTATACATTTTAAAGAAAAATAAAAATGCAAGGATTTATGATGAATATATGTATTCCTGGCATTAACATTCAGGCCAAAGAACCCCAAATAGCAAACTAATCATTGCTCCAGTCAGCAGTGCATTAAATCAAAGAAAAAAAAATCTCTTCCTGTAACTCTGATGAAATAATGGCTAGGTCCCCTCAGACATTTCTATATAGCTTTATTTAGGAATTCTGATGCTCTTACAAAAAACGTAAAGCTCAAGATTGTTAAAAGGAAGATTTAATGGAAGTTGAAGTATCTTCTATAAATCAAGTGAGGCTTTTGCAGAATTATAAGTCATATTAGTGGAGGCAGCTATAACATCAATATTTTGGTTGTCAACTAAAGCGTGTTGTACAGATAGGTTAGCATTACTATTAGGAAAAATCATTAGAGGAGATTTGTCTAAACCAAGTGCTATCTTTTAGAAGAATGGATGGAAGAATAATGAGTTATAATTAGGAGTTGAGAGATGATATTTTAGTTTATGATAAAGTATGTACGTAACATATAATAGGAACTTAGTTTTGAAAGGCTTAGATGACTTAAATATTAATTATAAAATAAAATCAATCTCCTGAATAATTGCTGGGCCATTGGCATTCAATAAATAAACATCACAAGGGTACATTTTGCTATTCAAAAGTTGAATTCTCTAGAATACCAATTACGAAAATAACATCAAACAGTCTTTCAGAATGATTCTGGGGCTTATTCTTCAGCTCTGTAAGAAAGATTATAAAAACGAAAACCCTGAGAATGTAATGTTCCTCAGGGTGAAATCTTTGGGAAAAAGCTGCATTTTTTATGTTACCAACTTTGTAAAAAAGTTGTGATAATTTATGGTTTATAATGTTTGTTCTGAGATCTTCATAAAAAGGGAATTTATATGTAATCAATCTTAGTAAATGAATAAAATAAATATATTTATTAACCAGAAATATACCTGGTTTAATTAATTTATTCAATTATACCGCTAGACACACACACACATATGTATATTTTTGTGTGTGTACACATACACATATAAGTTAAACGAATATATGTTCAGTATATATTAAATACAAGCTAAATGAAAATATATTCAATATATAATAAATATATTAATATTTAAATATTGTATTTTCATGTATATAGAAATGTGATGTGCTTAAAAATATGGAACACATTTTTTTTAAAAATCATGTAATCCAGCAGGGAACTGCAAAACGTCTTTTAAAATATTTAGTTCATATTAACCTTCTTCTATAGGTTTAGAATCCATTTAAATTTTTTACAAAATATTACATCAAAAAATTATTATAAACTCAACCACTAGGTAAGTCAAACAGGTATTTTATTCTAACTACTTTGGTGCTTTGTGTTTACCTGGCAGTCTGAATACAAATACACTACATTTTCCTTATCTTACCTTATTAGTACAATTACATGCATAAGTAAAATGTTTGAGTTTATATGTAAAAATGTTACCCACAGTACAGCTTTGGAATTTGGATTTTAAGAAAAATTATTTTTGACACTTCAAAATCAGAGAGCTTCTGGAAAAAGAAAT
>RJWJ010028195.1:0-21583 GCA_004363605.1 Indri indri | reverse complement strand
CTTTACCTCTCTTGTTGGTGTCACGACACCCTGCCCATTCTTTGTAAACAGTCCTTCATTCAACCCTCTTCAATTGCTCCATCTGAGTTTTCCATCTGTCTCCCACAGGGTCCTCTGCAAAAGGGCTCCTGCATCCAAGGGCAGCCTGTAAGGAGAAGGCCCTTAAAGCAAGGACATCAGTGATGTGCATCAACGGCTGTGGCTGCAGTGACTGAAGAAGGGACATGAAATCAAGGGAGAGGCAGCAGGGGGTGGAGGGAGGAACCTGGCAGGGGAACCTCTGAGGCCCCATGAGGGTCCACATGACAGCGAAAGGCAGCTCCCAACCCCTGCCAGGCCCAGAGATCCCAAAGCCTTCTAAGGAAAGTTCCTGTCAGGTTAGAACTTTCCTACACCTCTTTCCAGCTCCCTCTGTCCCTCTCTGTGCTCCAACCACGAAGGGTCCAGAAATCAGGATAAGCAAGCTAGGGGAAGAGATGGAGGGAGAGAGAAAGAGAGGGAGAGACAACGCCAGGCACACCCAATGTGCGAAGCCATGCCACCTGTCTGCAGATGCCAGCCCAGAAGATTGATATATTGATTGATATCCTAATCTCTTTGTTGAGTCATTGCCTAAAGGATGTCAGAAAAGTCATCCAGGTGCAGTGGAATGACTGCTACCCCCACCAGATTTATAGAAAAATCAGGGGAAACAAATCACCCACAATTGCTTTCGGGGTTGCCCTCCATGAGACCTCCCCTTCTTGTTCAGTTGACCAGTTTTATAACTTTAGAAAATGCTGCGAACTAAAACTCTGTTGTGTTTACAAGTTAGCTATTTCACTGTTGAACTTAGTTGATCATGAAACACTTCTTTTTTTTTTTTTTTTTTTTTTTTTTTTTTTTTTTACTAAACTCCAATGTAACTCTTGTTCCTTGCAATGTACTTTGGAAAATGTTGCTTTTGATACAAAATGCAGAGGTAAGTAAATAAATAAAACAAATAAACATTTTCTTCCTAAGAAGGTCATTAGAGTGGTGGGTTGGAGCTGGTCTGATGTGGCAGTCCCCCCAACACAGTTTTATTCTAACAATATATTTGTAAATAAAATGGCATTACTCAAGACCAGGAAGTTACAAAAAATCATCAGAGAATACGTTGCATAGGTGAATGTTATATAAATGGTAACACTAATAGTGTGTATACTTTGTATTCCTTTAGTTATCTCGGACCCCAGAGCTCATGCAGAATCAGGGGAGGTACCTATTGGGCATTAAAGAGAGAGTGTTACTAGAACAATGAGTATTTGCCTATCATTCAGTGGCCATCAAAATGAAAAACGGTGGACTTCTCATTTATAAAGTCATGCCATAATTTTATAGCTAATTTAAAAGATTTGCTAGAATCATAGCAATGAAGCAATAAATGAAATCTAGGGAGAGAAAACACCAAGCAGAATTCACCTGTGCCTCAGTCATGGTGAAGGGTTCAAGCATGCACGGAGTCCCTCAGCTTTCCAGCCTTTACATTTTTTCCCTCAAGGAATCAAATACCGAGGCTTGTGGTTGCTAGTATAGCAATCGTCACAGGGAAGGTGTTCACAAAATATTTGCTAAATGAATTACTGAGCCAACGCCTTCATTTCATACATGAAAAGGACACAGGTACTCCTGTTCAGTGTCTCCCTTTCTCTCTGCTCTGCTGTATGCCAAGATGTTTTATAGATTTTAAATATCACAAAATCTCTACTATGCAGGAGTTATGATTCTTACTTTGTGTATCATAAGACGAAAGCCCAGAGAGGTCACATAGTTGGTGAGTGATCAGATTTGTCATCCTGATGTCAAAGTAAAACTCGGTAAAACGTGTTTTTTCTTGGGTTTCTCCGACTGTCGCACTTTTAGCCTGAGACAATAACCGTAAAGTGTAGAGGAGACCCTTAGTACCTTCCGAGAAACCTTTGAATGTGAGAGTTTTGGGCCCAGTAGTTCTGCACTTTATGAAACCAAGTATAATAATACTTGGGCATTTTCATGGGTGTGAGGTTATGACGCTGGGAAGGAGGTCTTAGAAGTGAGAGAACAGAGTTAAGAGAGGAGGACACATATTCTGATACTTGACAACATTTTGAAATAGGTACAGATTGTCTTTGGCGCCCTCTCATCTCCATTTACCGCCTTCAGAACCCAAGGGGCTGCCAGGCACTTAACAGTGGGATTCCAGGCACTGCCGTAGGCAACAGAGCCATTGCTTTTGCTGTTAAATCACAAAGGATCCTCTTACTTTCTTCTTATGAGCATAATTTCTTGACTCTCGGAGAATGCCATCACTCATATTTTGTTCCTTGACCTGAGTACACTGGGAGTGTCTTTTAAAACGATATTTATTTTAATAGATCATGGTTTCAATCTCTCCTACCTCCATTACCACCATGACCTCATCTCTTACTATTCTTCCCCTCCTCACTCTGTTTTGGGCACGTCAGCCTCCCCGATGTTTCTTGAGCACACCAGGTGTGTTTCACCTTAGGCCTTCACAGGTGCTGTTCCCTTTCTTCCCCCAGACACCCCATGGCTCATCCCTTATCTCCCTCAGCATCTTACTCAAATGTCAACTTTTCAGACTTGACTTACCTGATCGAGTCATGCCATTTAAAATTGAGAACCTTCCCTTACCTGGTGTTCCCTCATACCCCTTCCCTATGGCTGCACTCACAGCAGCAGGAATGATGCCTGATACAGAGAGGGTGCTCAATAAGTATTTTGACTTAATTAATACAAGTAAGTAGCCTCTGCTTTAATTGGATTTTCTGCAGCCACTCAAAATTCGGAAATGCCTGTGCCTAGCTGGGGCTTCTTGCTCAAACACCTCTCATTTTTATTAAGCTCCTTCCTGCTGGCCAGTTTGAGGTCAAACCCTCTGGCCAAAGGGAGCAAAGAAGGAAGACTGGCTTTATTAAGCAGAGTGAAAATGCTAGGAATGGCTATATATTTGAAATCAATCCCATATCCTACATTTAACACCCTCTATAAAGCACTTTTCATTCCAAATAAGGCTGAGAGTACAGTCATAGCTACTTCCTGGGGTTGTGGTGAGAATTAGCTGGGCTAATATGAATAATGCACTTAGAACTGTATGGAGTAAGTGTTCAGTAAGTGCTAGAAATTTCCCTTCTTACTTGGCTGGTGAGAATACTGTTCTCTCTCCATTGACCATAAGTGGAAGCAATGCAACCCTCTGCTCCCCGCACCCCAGCTATCCATGTCAGCTCCAGACCCCTGCTCTTGGGGGTGTGTGTAATGATTTTCTGGGTCTTGTATTGGTGACACACCCTCTGGCCAGCCTGGCTGGGTCCTGGTGATCACCCTTGCTCACTGGCATCCTCTAGTAGCCACTGCCTATGCCACTGCCTATGCCCGTTGGTTGGAGAAAAGATCACACTTGGCACTTTTGCCAAGTCGTGGATGAGAGGCAGGCTGGTGCCTTGCCCAGCCCTGTGACACAGGAGCTTGTTGCCCCAACTGAGATAATTTTCTTGTCACCAGGCCTGAAATCCTCACTTGAAGTCATCTTCAAACTGGTGTTCCGAAATAGGGCCAATTCCCCGAGCTTGAGTTTGCAGGCTGGGGAGCTGGTGTTCCCTAAAATGTGCCTTTCTAAGAAAAAGAAAAAACTTAATACAGCTTGCCAGGGGGAATTAAGTGTCAGCGTCTTTCTTTTTGAATGGCTCCTTGGATGTAGACAGGAAGCTTCAGAGTCTTTTGCAAAAACAGGGAGGAAAAAATGGAAAAGAGAAATCCCTTACCTCCCCAGGGAAACATTTGAGGAATAGTCAAGCCTGAGGGAAGTCTGGATGCCAAGAAAGCCATGTTCTGAGCTAGTCAGAATGTGGACACGGTGGGCGAGATTTGGGCAGCTGCACAGCTAGCTACTGAGCAGCTTTCTATTCAAACCCACTCTGGCAGAGGGGAAATGTTCTTTCTTTCATCACTTCTTTTTTTTTTTTAAAAAAGAAAGTTTTTTTAAAAAGCAATTACAAAAGATCCAGAGACACACCGATGTCACTGAGAAGGGAGACCCAGGCCATCCCCAAAAGTTCGTTTCAAGGAACCCCCACCCCATAAAAAAAAAAAAAAAAAAAGCTTAGCTCTAAAAGGCAGCCTAGACAATGGATCAGATGCCAAACCATGTGAAGTGCCCAGAGGCAACTCCAGAACACCCGGCCCACCGGTGGGTGGAGGCTGCCAAGGAGCCAGATGCTGTAGCTTTAAAAATATCTTCCGCTGCTTGGCATCTGCAACTGCAGGCTGCTGTCTCCAAGAAGGAGCAGAGAGGGCCGGGACAGCTGGGCAGGCGGCAGCAACCGGCGTGTGTGTAACGAGAGCGCCTCTAACCACGGGGCTGCCCATTTGGCCTTGTTAAATCACCCCCAGCATATGGTGAGAGACATCTGCCCAGGATTTGGACCTCACAGACTGGAAGAGGAGGGCTCCACACAGCATTCTGAGGCCTGAGAGGCTGGAGGCAGCTGGGAAGGCATTTCTGGGGCCAAGGGCCTCATTTGACAGAGGAGACAAAATTCTGAGAAAGAAGGGACTGGCTTAAAGTCACGCAACAGTGTGCTGTCAGTATGATAGGGAACAATTCATGCAGTTTCTTTGCGCCTCTGTTTACCTATCTGTGAAATGGGGTAACGTATATACCTTCTGGGCTTGATGTGCTGGTTAGATAAAATAATTTAAGTGAATGTCCCCTGCTCAATACATTTTAGTTGGATATGATTCTCAATCTTCCAATGATAGTGGTTGAAAACAGCCACTGACATGCTACATTTTCAAGAGGCTTTGGAAAAGATCCAATACTTTCCTTTCATCCCTGTGTAGTGCTGGATGAAATTCACCTGCACAGGAATTGCACCCTTTTTTGACTGCTATTAAAATGCAGCTTCACTTCCAAGGGTAAAACTTTGAACTATGAAGAGTTTGCCCTCAAGGCAGGTTTCTCTCTCTCTCTCTCTTTTTTTTTAAGGATAGGGAGTCCTAAAAAAAAAAAAGGCAAACTAGGAGGGGAGCCAACACCTTCATCGCAAAACAGCTCTGCTTCTCAGAGTCATTTAACTTCCCTCTAACTCAAATTTCAACTTCAAATAGTAAAACTATGGTTTTATTTGTTTATTTTTTTGGCTTCCAGATAATATTCTGTTGGATTATTTTTGTACCACTGCCCTTCCATTTTATAAAGCCACTAGTTTATTCTTAAGTAAGGCAATGACGCGGCCTGGAAGGTAGTGGGGAAATATACTCCCATAGTGGTATTAAACAAGGAGAAATTCATACATCTGTGCTTGTGCACATTGGCCGTGCATGCCTGAGATAGCTGGAAGTGCTTTTTTCCCCTTGCATACGGGTAGTCCATAAACATCTCTGAAGACTACGACATATCCTTGGGTGTATCCAACATCCTTCCTAGATGAAATCTAAGGACTTTCCATTACAGTGACATTACTACTCTGTCTTCACTACAGTGGATATTTGTGGCTGCATTGCCAGCCTTTTTTCTCACCTGTCTCCAATCCCAACAGCCTCTAACTGCCTTTTAGAGCCTCAGTGGTTCCAGGTTCCACTCCAGGTGCAGAACATGACTGAGTCATTTCAAAGAGTGTCTTTCATCCTCTGGCCACAGTTTTGGTTTAAGGATGGGTCATAGGGCCTATGGATTCAAACAGAGTGACTCTCAAGTTTTTTGCTGGCATGCTGAGATTTTTTGTTGTTAGATATGAATGGGGAAGTAACGTGGGAGATTCCTGTCTTAAGATTCTAAGGAAGGCAGAATGGAGAAACTGGATAGCTGTTAGTTGCTGGATCAAGCCATGACTGAAGGCCATGCTATATGTGGGCTTTTCAATGACAAGAGCCAATACAGTCTTCTATATTTTAAGCCTCTTTGTGTCATGCTTTCTGTATTTAGCAACTGAAAATATCCAGATATGCTCACGAAAGCCCTAAGAAGTTGTATTTACAGACATTTTGCTTTGGTTGATTGTTAGATTATCAACTAAGACTTAAATTTTTTTTTTTTGGTTTGTCACATATGTTACATGACAAAACCATTAGAGTTTGGGGCAGAGCATGCTGATTGTGCTCTTGCAAGAAAAACATAGTACCTCTAGATTGGGAATGAGGATAAATGGGAGTGAGTTCTCACCTATCACCAAAGAATACCTTTTTTGGTCCTCTAATTCCCCACTTGGATTGACAAGTGGGTCATATTAAATTAGGGTTTACCAAACTTCAGCCACTTATCTATTAACCTCAAAATTTTTTCTATATTCACCTGTACTATTAGTTACTTGATATATTGCTTTAACTCACGTTCCTTAATTTTATAAAGCATTTAGTAGTAAAATAGAATGTCTATCATGATATCAAATGGGAAAACCAATATTTAATAGACATTTAATGGAAATTTAAATAAATACATCATTAAAGACATAAAAATGTTTATGTGCCACCCAAAATTACTTTGCATATGACCCACTGGGAAAGTCTAGGAGTTGATCAATGGTTTTCAGCCTGTGTTTTCATGGGATGAAATTGTTTTGTTGTGGCAGTGTTAGGTGCAAATTCCATTTTGAAACATATTTTAACTACAGTTAGGTATCACTTGAGGACCAGGATGTGTTCTGAGAATTGTGTCATTAGGAGATTTCCTCATTGTGTGAACATCATATGGTATCTTTACACAAACCTGGATGGTACAGCCTACTATACACCTAGGCTATGTGTATAGCCTATTGCTCCTAGGCTGCAAACTGCACTGCATGCTACTGTACTGAATACTGCAGGCAATTGTAACACAATGATAAGCATTTGTGCACCTGAACATATCTAAACATAGAAAAGGCACAGTAAAAATACAGTATTATAGTCTTATGGAACCACCATCGTGTATGTAGCCCTTCATTGATTGAAAATGTTGTTAAGGGGCACATGGACTAGAATTTGATTGAAATGAAAAAATCTATATTCAGTGCTGGTATAAGTTTTGGGTTTTTATGTCTGATTTTCATATTTATATCAAAGAACATATTAATATGTAAGTCAATGTGTATATGTTACATTATACATAGATAATTATATTTGAGACCACCAACATAATTATTTGAGTTGCTAGGTTACTAATTTTTGTATGAGCTGATAAGAAAACTTCAATAATCTCAATGGATATATTTTATTTTAAAAATAATTTTCATCAAATTTTTAATATAGATAAATACAAATAAATTAATCATAGATGGCCAATATCCCACTGCCCACAGAATCCTTTTGACATTAAAAAAATAACAACACATGTCTGCACATACATTCTAATTTCTTGTAAATATATTACTGATTAGGAAGATTGTAGCTCTGCAGTGGTCTTTCTGGAATTCAGAGTTTTAACGTAAAATTGTGTGCCTGAGGCACAGGGACCCTAAATGCCAGGCAAATATCCCGCTGATTGCTTGGCCAGTCAGTCCTTTTGTCAAGCTGTGACAGTCTAATTCAGTGACTTGTGAACTTGTGACATACTGATCACCACAAATCAAATTTTATAGACAAATTTAGTGTTCGTGTAAGTTTTGGGCTCCTTGTGTCTGACTGTCACATACACACACCAACAAATGCAGAGAACCATCATGAGTATTGTTACTGGTTCAGCTTTGAAACAGAAATGTCTCACTCTCCTGCCTTCAAGCCCAGATTAAATGGAGAGTATCTTGAGATTGTGAGTCAAGCTGTTAACAAAAAACAAACAAACAAGAAGCCCACAGATGTTACCACTATCGGTGCAGTCAGAATCTTTGTGAGGCCAGGCGTTCAAATCAAAATGCCGAAATAAAGACAATGCCGAGGCTGGTGTGTTTGCAAATATCACCCATAATTCTGACATCTCATGTTGGGGTGCATCAGAGTAAACTCATCTCTCTTTATGGTTGAACTCGAAGAAGTAACTATTATCAGTTTGAAATTATAAAATAACATTTTATTAATAAAGTAGCAACATAGGCACCTTTATCCCATAGTATCTGAAAGCCAGAGGACTACATGATTTTTTGAGGTGTTCTTTCAGCTCTAAAAATACAAAGTCCTTATTTTCCCCTTGGGCTGACTTAACGGCAAAGTTGTGGTTGTGAAAAATAATAGGAAAATCACAGGTAACATTTGTTCAGTGCTTTGCAGATTCACAGAGTGCTTTTACTTGAAGGAAGGGTATGAATTTCAATCCTTAACTCCAGCCTTGAATTTTCTGTGCTGCCTTCTCCCAGCGCCCCAGGCGATGCTACACACTTCACTGTCTAGGTTGCCAGGGCTCTGGCTTCGTAGTTTTGCACTGCCCTGCCACACCATTTCAAAATTACCTCTTTACGTGATTGCCTCTGCCCCTGGATTGTGAGCTCCTCAAAGGAACAGACCATGTCTTGCCCATCTTTGTATCTGCAGTGCCTAGTCCAGTGCAGAGTATTGACTTACTAAGTGTTTGGATGCTGGAGTGAATGAATGGTTTCTTGGGAATGAATAGAAAAACAAACTGAGCCCTGAGTGATTAAGGATTTTTTTTTTTTTTTGTCAGCTCAGCACATGACTTCCTCATCAGGAATACTTATTAAGTAACAGCATATGTTGTCCTCATCAAGGAATATTTATGAAGCAACAAATTTGCGCGTAAAATTTGGCAAGGTACCACTGTCTCTGACATCTATTCTCTCCTCTCAGTTTTGACACCATCCAAGTTCATGTCCTCATTAACTTCTCTTGGGTCTGTTGCAAGAGCCTTGAACTCTTATCATCACACACCTGACCTATTCCTACCTATGAGTCTCTGCTCATATGTTTCTCTCCCCCTGGAACAGCTTTCCTCATCATTTCGGCACATTTGTTATCACCTGAACTTCACGCCCTTCCTGACAGTCTCCTCTGGCCCAGTCCTAGCTGCAGGTAGCAGAGTTCAGATACTCCATCTCCTGAAACTCTCTAATGCAGCATGTAACTCTTCCATTGGGTGTCATTGTTACTCACAAACATGCTTTCTTTACTCTTCTAGATTTTATTATTCCTGAGGGAAGGAAGAGTCTGTTGAATCATTTGTGTGTCTGTCAGAGTATCCAAAGCATATAGTAGATGCTGAAAAAATGTTTGATGAAAGAACAATTTTTATAGCCCCTATGGCTCATTCTGCCTCTGTCCGAAACAACTTACAAGGATTGCAATAGAATCCTAGACTCTTGAACCAAGGTCACCCCTCCAACTAGCAAATGAAATTATTCCTCCTCCTCATTGGTGCATGTGTATTGCCAGCTGTGTGTTCCTGGGCAGGTTACTTAATGTCTCCAGTTTCCCAAGTTTTCTTTGGTAATCATGGTTAGTAGCACAGACCTGAAGAACAAAATGAGGTAGTAGGTGAAAGGATTATTACAGGGTCTGGGACGTGGCAAAGGTTGAGTCAATGATCACTGTTGTTGTGGTTGTGGTTACCGTTATTGCCAAATCATGCTATAGAAAAATCTTATAAAAGTTGGAAACTAGAGGGCATGTGAATAGAGGAAGAAAGTGAAAGCTGTTTTGTAGCTGATGAGCCAGTCTCTCCCAGCGGAGAACTCCCTGAGGGCAGGTTTTGTGTCTTACCTATCTCCGCATCCTCGGCATTCAATACGATACTTGGTACAGAAAAGGGGTGTATTGAACGGCTTTCTGATGTAACCATATGCATTTGTTGATTATGATAATAACGACCTTAGCATTATATATAGACATTATATATAGTGCTCAGTAGTGACTGGTAGTGTCCCAGATTCTTTACAAACTGTCTCGTGTAGTCCACACAACACTCCTGTTAGAAATGAGCTATTCTCCTAGCTTGTGGCAGAGGCCACGACGAGGAAGTAGCTAAACCATGATTAAGATGCAGATCTGTTGGATTCCAAAGCCCATGCTCCTAACCACTGCTGTGCACACTGGGATACTGCCCCACAGTGTTGGAAGGTTAAGTAGTATTCCAGGCCCTGAACTAAGGAGGGGACGGAGGTGATGGTAGGACAGAGAAGAAAGTAGTCTATTTACCGATTCCTTGCAGAGGGAAATTAAGGTTGGGTGCAGGAAGAGGAAACCTGATGATCACAAAGAGAATTCATGATAGAGACAGGCTAGAGAGCCAGAGTGCCCAGTTTCTAGAGTGATACACTTCCCACCACCCCAGGCCCGTGGAGGCGTCCCTCGTAGATTTCCTAACAGGCCATGACCACAGTTGGCACCGGCGGACTGCAGGCAGGCCCGAGCTGTAACAGCAGTGCTAATGGGAACTTGGCCCTGCCCCAAGTGGGTATGGAAAGCGGCTGTTGGCTCTTGTAAAAATCCTTGGTCCAGGCCACTTTTCCACAAAGAGAAATTCACCGTCCCAAAGAAACGCCATCGCCTGTTCCTGGTGCCAAACTCGAGGAAAATCAAGTCGTGAGACTCTCTCTCATTTGCCTGGGTGAAATGACAGATAGCAAAAGAGCTTTCAGTTTCCTCTACCCCAAAAAAGTCTGCCAGAGATATAAATATTTAAAAACAGGAGCTAGACTGAGAGGGTTAGCTTTCACTGTGTCTTCTTTGGCAAGCTCTCGATCCACCCACCAGATATCATTTTATTCTGTGTAATGGAATGGCAGTTCTGGGCCGCACGTCCTAACTTCTGACACGCTGAGTGGAAAAAAATGACTGTGACCCTTCTAAACTATTTTTGTAGTATGAAACCGATACAGACCCAGGTTGTGAATGCCAGATTGAACATAGCTATAAGAGGTTTAAGTGGTTTTTTTTTTTTTCCTGCTGTTTCCTTATTTTTATCTCCTGCTAAGAAGTCCTCTTTCTGATTCTGTCCAGTAGGATAACTGCTTTTCCTTGTTAAACAGGATTTTTTTTAAAACTCCTCTCATTTCAAATTGGTTAAGCAACGTACAGGTCCATATAAGTATGCAGTCTGTATGTCTTTGTTTCTCTCACCTAGCAGTCTCCAACATTGCAGATACAGAAGACAATTCAAAGTTATTAATTCTTATTTTTCATGGAGAGAAGAGGGTGCAAACCTCCATGAAATTAAATAGCTTTGAGTCATCACAGATGACCTTCACAAACCAGGCCTTCATAATTTTAGGTGGATTAGAGGAAACTAATGAGGATTTTGGAACAGGCTTTGGACTAAAACTCTCATCATGCAAATCCACTGAAAACCCCCAAAACTTTAAAGCACAATTAACCCAGTCCCCAGTACCCACCCTCTTGTATCTGACTCATTTTATTTCTTCTTATTCTACTTTCCTCATAAAACAAGAACAACAATGCAGTGAATATTTTCCTCTATTTTTCAGTCCTTTTGCTTTCTTGTCTTCTTTTCTTTTCTTTTTGTTCTAAATTGCTCTGTCCTCAGAGTCCTTTTTAGTATGGTTGAGGACTCACAAGAGTTAATAGGCGAAGGGGAGGGAGGAACCCACTTGTTTTAAGCCTGGAGCCTGTCACCTTTTCTTGGCAATTACACTGCTAATGGCTGGGTCCCAAGCAAAGTGGCAAAGAATATCTCTTCTCACGTTCCCAACTCACAGTGCATTCCCAAATACCAGATGGTGTTTTTGGAATCCATTTCACTATGTTTGATATGACAATACTTTTGTATAATGTTAAATTATATATAACTATTGCAAATAGCTGAGATCAGAACAACCAAGAAGCGGAAAATTAGACACAAGAAGGAAAGATAGAAACTAAAGACTGTGGACTTTCATCTGCCCCCATTGTGCCCTGTTTCCCTTGGATTTCCTTTTAATCTGGAGAGGATTGGCAGGAGGGGTTGGGGTGTGGGGGCGGGGTGCAGTGTAGAGAAGCGTGGGGGTGGGGAGGAGGGGAAGCAGTGCCGCTGTGTTGTCGCAATGAAATCACATCGAATCGGGAACCTCTCCCTGCTAGAGTTTGGTACATATCATGAAAAACCTGCCAGACATTTCGAGAGCAGCGTCATCTCATTTCAATGGCCAAAAACCTCAAAATAAGCCAAAGAAGACTGATAAAGCCCCACGACCAACCCTTTTTGGAAACTGTGTGTGTTTTTATTCTTTGTTGAGGGACAAGCAAATGAATTACCAGACCTGAAAACCCCAGTCACTGCCTTAGGAGCCATTAGAGGGGCAGGGAGAAAGAAAACAAATACTGACTCAAAACAGTACAAAGGAATTCAACACAAACACTTTGAGAGGCTTTTCCTTGTTAGAGGGCACATGGATATATTGATTTGATTTCTAAAACAGTGGATGGAACTGGACCCCTGCAATAAAAATATCTCAAAGAATCCACCCTTGAAAAACATAACACCAATAAAGCAGTATTTCTACCCCTGATGGCCAAACGGGGTAAACACATCACTTTAATTTTAATTTTCTGGCTATTTGACAATAGCAACCTCTGGTCCTGTTTCCCCAACCTTCAAACAGGCCTTATCTCCACATTGCAGGACTTATTGATTTCAGCCCAGAGCGAATGCATTACAGCCAAGTGATAAATTGCTTAAAATTATTCTTAAATGAAAATGCTGGGAAAAAATGCGGCTTTTTGAATGGAGGGTGGGCAGGGCAATTTCCAAACTGCGTATATCAGAGATTCTTCCAGCCGGTTGATTCCTTCTTCATCAGTCACAATACTAACCTTCAGAGCCGATCGTCAGAACCAAGGGCTTACCCTATTCATGCCACTCGGGTTTGATGTGGCAGATGAGTTTTTGTCCCCTAACACCAGTCCTTGCTCCATGCTACTGCTTCTCTCAACAATTACCCCCTCCCCTACTTCCTTCTTCTCCCAGCATATAGCCGAACCGTCTTCCCCGGAAAGCTCCTGCAGCTCCAGTGACTACTACATAATTAACAATAACTTGTAGTAATGCAATTTAAGAGTCCTTTTAATGGGCAGCAATGGTAGAATGTATAGCCCATCTTTCTTTGTCATCTGAGAAAAGCGGACCCATGCAGAGCCGCTGGTTGCTGAGTGACGCTTTGTTGTCTGCACCAGACATAGTACCAGCTGCACTGGCAGGTAGCCGAAGTGCAAGGAGATAGCTGCCAAACTATGCTATACAAAGGGAGCCGTGCCAGAGAGAAAAGGACCTTTGCATGCGATGACCTTTGACCTGCAAACCAGCATGGATCCCATATTCATCCCTTCCAGACAATTGCATCTTTCATTCCACCACAAACTATGATTAGAAAGGGACCATTTGTGATCGGGATTGGTTAGCTATAAGTTCCCACCAATGGCGTTATTGCATTTTTTTCTTCTGTTTTAACAGTGACAGTATTTCCTTAATCTGGGGTAGGAAGAGATAAGCAATGAAACAAGGAAAAATTATAAAAGCAAAAGAGTAACTCAGCCAATGGTGTGGGGCAGGGATTCAGGGGAAGTGAAAGGGGTTTAGATAATGACCATATGGCATTTAAAAAGTCAAACGGAAATTGAACTCTCACCTGATCGTGGGGAAGCTTCACATAAGGAGACCAATAGGACTGTGCATTTTTAAGGAGATTGCTAACCTACTCAATACTGCTATATAATACTTCTTTCATTCCACTGGAAAGCTTTTGTTTGGGCAACTTCGATTAATGAGAAACTAACAGCTTGTATTTGAATATGTTCTAGCAAGTTCACTTTTGTTCTTCTTTGAAAAACATCAGCGCTCTTTGGAAAATGGCTTTTATTTTGTGTTTTAAAGCCATTCTACATCAGGACCCGTGAAAAGAAGCCTAAAGCTCAAGTAAGGACCACCTCAAAGTCACAGCGGCCTTTCTGAACCTAACTCTTCACCATCTTGTCTAGTGGGCAGAGAAATCAGTTGTCAGCATCACATACCTACCACAGCTGCATGCCGACGTGCACCTAGGAAACGTTCCCACAGCAGTCGGACTACGATGAGCCAAAGTTTCAAATTCTACGTCTTTCCAGGAAAGAAAAGTCTGTGGTGCACATGGGGGTGCACTCTGAGAGCTTTTGCAGCAGCAGAGGCCTTTCTGGAACAGCACTTCTTTGATGTGCCTCCCTATCAAAGGCACTGTTCCTTTGAGGCAGGGGAAAAAACGGATACCTGCAGGCCTGCCTGGAGGAGCCCGCACCTGACTTCAGGCTCCCATGTGAAGCCGTCTGTTCTTTATTTTCACTCTGTATGAAGCTAATGGAATTTGCAGTTGATTAACCTCAAATCTGGAGAAGTGATCCAGTCTGGGATTGCAGCTGGCAGGGCTAAGACTACTTGTACTTCTTAACTGAGTTAGACAGCAACAAGTGTTCTTCCCCCAAAGTAGAGGCCCAGAGAAATGGGCATAAGAGGGAAAGTCCCAGGGATCCAAGGACAGCCAGCAGGCACAGAGGCAGACTGTGTCTAGCATCTGAACTTCAAAAATAAAATGCTGGTGTCTAGATCTTCTCAAAAAAAAAAACAACAACAACAACAACAACAACAAAAAAAAACCTAACACACAGAGGCTCTGCTCTGTGGAGAGGCCGCAGTGTAGTGGTTAAAGCATGGATGCTGGAGCTTTGACTCCTGGCTCCCCTACATATTGCTGTGTGACTCTGAGGAAGTCACTGAACTTCTCTGTGCCATACTCCTCTCATCTGTCAAGTGGGAATAATCATAATAATAGAGGAATTGAAGTGAGAGCTAAATGAATTAATATTTGTAAAGTGCTTAAGAATAGTGCTCATTGCAAGCTTATAAGTATTTCCTTAAAAATTTTTTCTTAAAAATACTTGAATTTATTTTCAGGAAAATGTGCAAATATATGTTTTTCTGTTAAAGTCATTATTCTTACTCATATTGCATTAAGAGAAATTCGTCAGCTTCTAAAAGACAACAAAAGCACAAGTATCCTAATGGTCTGCTTGGCTAAAAAATTTTTACAAAACTAACTCTTATATTAAAAGCAGTTGAACAAGCAAATGAAAGATGTAGCGCTATTCCTTATTGTTCTGCGTCAGACAGTAAAGGTTGCTGTCGAATTTTCTGAGGGGAAGCTTCCACATATGGTATATTTAGTGAACGAAATGTGGCAGTTGGATTCCTGTGTGGTTTTTTTTTTTTAAATTGTCATATAAACAAATAATTCCAAACATATTTCTTCTTCATGGATTTGTTTCTATTTTGCAAATTGTTTCAGGCATCAATAAACAGGATTACACAAATGTGCATACAACTGCAAAACTCATTTAGTTTAGCAAGTGCTTCTCACATATTCATTTACTCAACAATGCTACTCTCGAGTCATGTCAACATTACTCCATTTCTGCCTCATGACTAATACAGTGTTACTTAAACCCATTTCACATCTTAAATCCAAGGAATACCACCAACCTTTTTGGTTTTTACCACCTGGTTTCTAATTAAAATCGAATTGAGAAAGAGGCCCTCCGCAGAAGTGTAGGTTCTTCCCCAGCACACTTAGGGGGTCCGTGTCCTTGGCAAGGGTTTAAAATATAAGACCACTAATGTGAAAGCTCATTATAGGAAAAAAGCAAAAAGTGAAAAGCACATTAGACCAATTAAGAGGCTGTGAGCGAGAGGCATATGGGTATCCACGAGTGCCATGCTTTCATCGTCCGTTCTTTCTATAGAGGAAAGTGAAAAGAATTTTTTACTTGTAACATAATACTCTGCCATTTTCAAATATTCAAAACTGCATCCAGAATCTCCATGGATGATAGAACAGGGGGAAATGCAAACTGAAGCCCCTCACCCTCCGCGTGGTAATAACGAGAAGATCCTACTCTATTTTGTGTGCCGAGTCAGAGATTTCTAAACGCGCAACCGCTCTAACCACGGCAAACAGGGAAACAATACCCGTTATTCACTCAATTTTCTTGAGCTAAAAAAGGCGAATGATAACAACATATGCTCTAAATGTGACCCATGCAGTTTAGCTTAAAGGCAAAATAAGATAAAAGTCAGCATTGCACACAGAGTTTAAACAGAAACATACGTATCTATACACTTTCTTTCCCTCTCCATATGTTACCCTGTGGTGGGAATTGTAATACTGTGCATCACACCTTTCACTCAAGGATCTCGAGCCCCTCTCAGAAACTAACACAAACCCGTACACCAGCCCTGGAAAGCAGGTGGTGAGTAGTAGTATTACCATTTTACAAATGGAGACGCTTAGTGTTCCTGACTTCTAGTTGATTGGACTCAAGGCACTGTTGCTCTTTATTTGGGGAGTGGGAGAGAGTGTTCTCTCTCTTTTTAATTTCAGTGACAATGCAAATGAATTGTAGCACTTAAAAGTGGCCCTATTCGATGATAGCATTGTAAAAGGATTTGTTTACCTTCCATTTACTTTCCTTTACCCCGGAAACTGCTAAATATAACTGTTGACTCTAAGAATAATGATCCCCAACTTTCTTCTATGTATCTTTTTTGGATAGAGCTTGGAATAGTAACAAATAAAAGTCACAACCCAGGGAAGTAAGTTCCTGAATTGGATGTTTTCATTACCAAGAGCAAAATGTGGGCAGCTTAGAATTGAAACTGACAAGTAGCACCTTCTGTGATGCAAACTCCCAGTGCTGTGCTTGGACAGCTTTCCAAAGCAGCCCAAACTCTAAATCCAACAAAGATTGGTGTGTTTCACAGCAGTGTCACCCAGAGCAGTTTCAGCTGAGGTCTCAGCTGCTAAACTTTAGCCCAAGCACAGCATCTTAGGAGCCTGAGGTCCAAGTGGGCACACACAGAGAGAGGTCTGGAGAGCAGGCTTCCCCAGGAAAACAGACCTCTAAAGTCAGTGAGTTTGTCCTAGCTTGGGGGTTTCCTTAAGAATCATTGACTCCCTGCCAGTTTCATGTCCTCCAAAATCAGCCTTCAATTTGCTGTAACTGGTCTTGTGTAAAGGGACACCCTTTCTGAATTTGACACAATGGATTCTTGGGGAAAAAGTTTTTAGAAATTATAAAAATTACTTGGCTTGTCAGGCCATTGTATCTAATTGAAATGCACTCATTTTGTTGATATCACATTTGCAAAAATTTGTGTCTGTGGGACAGGCTGTTTTTATATTCCCAGTGAGATCCAGTGCAGAGTGAAATATATAGAGACACCTGATAGGGGCTTAGGAAGTCCTTGATTTTTTATTTCTAGGAGGACCATATAGCCATAGGAGAAAAAAACATGAATCAGAGCTCCCTCCTTCCTTCCCCTGCTGAAAACCAAAACCAAAACTAACAACCAAAGAACCCCAAACAAATGAAGAAACAAAAGGATGTATTTGTCTAATAATGATAATGATAGCTAACATTTTTGAGTATTTATTATGTACCAGGCATTGTGCTAGACACTTCACAAGCTTACGCCCTTTGAAAATTAAGAGAAAATTGAAGCTAAGACAATTTAAGTAACTTCCTCATGGTCACGCAGGAAATGTTTTTGGGTACTAGATCTGTTTTCAGAGTTCATGCTCTTCATCACTGCTTATATTGCCCGAGGACAGTGTATTATTATATTTATGTGGATTACTATGGTCTAAATAAAATAGGAAGAAGTGAGGTAGCAAATAAAATAGTTACATGTAAAATCATTTCTTTATGAAGACATGCCTTTTCTCTTTTGGATTTATCTCATCTGATTAAACTTTTACAAGCCAAAAGGCTAAGGGACTATATTATAATTGCCTTTGTCTTCTTAGTAACTGAGCTGGTGCTGGTCACAAGTATATGCTCAACAAAAATTTATTTAATGTATGAATAAATGAAATGGCTCTTGCTTCTCTGGAAACACATTGACCCAGCAATGGATTTTTGGCGACAACTTTTAATTACTGTGGCTAGTTTTCCTAGGTGTTGCGCCAACCTTCCTTTCCTCTAGATTGTGTGTTCTTATGGCAAGCAAACTTATCACCTTGAGTAAAGCATGATTAGGTCCAGGTATAGTGGGGCATGGCGAGAGGTGACCCTGGGAGAAAAGCATACTATTAGCAGCTAAAGGAGGAATTCAAGAGAGACTTGCAACTCATTTAGAAGAGGTGGTAGTGAGTGACGGAAATTCTGGAGAAGGGGCAAAGACTGGATTCAAACCCTATAAGTACATGAAAATATGCTCAACATCACTGATCACTGGAAAAATGCAAATCAAAACCATAATGAGATACCACTTCACATCCACTATGATAGCTATATTATCCACTCCCCTCCACTACCCCCAAAATACTAGAAAATAGAAAGTGTTGGCGAGAATGTGGAGAAATTGGAATCCTTGTGCATTGCTGGTGGGAATGTAAAATGTAGCTGCTGTGGAAGACAGTACGGTGGTTCCTCAAAAAACTAAATATAGAATTACCATATGATTCAGCGATTCTACCTCTAGTTATGTACCCAGAAGTACTGAAAGTGGGGACTTGAACAGATCTTTGCATGCTCACGTTCATAGCAGCATTATGCACAACAACCAAAAGGTGCAAACAACTCAAATTTCCATTGATAGATGAATGCATTAACAAAATGTGATATATATTTACAATGGAATATTATTCTCAGTAAGAAAGGAAATTCTGACATATGCTGCAACATCGATGAGCCTTGACACTATGCTAATGAAATTAAGCAATACAGACAAATAGTATGATAATAAAATATAATATTATAATCAAATGAGGACAAATAGTATATTATTCCACTTACATGAAGTACTTAGAGTAGCCAAATTCATAGAAACAGAAAGCAGAATGGTGATTGCCAAGGGCTGGGAGGAAGGGGGAATAAAGAGGTGCTGTTTAATGGGTACAGAGCTTTAGATAAAAAAGTGTTGGATAGTGGTGATGGTTGCACAAGCATATGAATGTACTTAATGCCACTGAATTGCACACTCGAAAAGGTTAAGATGGTGAATTTCATATTATGTATCTCTTAACACAATGAAAACAAAAACCCACCCTCAAAGTCAGTGGGCAGTGGACTGGACGTGTGAAACTGACAGTAAGCTTGGGACAGGCCTACGCCCTCTTGATACTTTAACAAACTTCCAGTGACTGCCGTGGCAGGAAGAGTGTGTTTGGTGAGGGTGCGATGGCCCCTTGGCAAGCTGTCGGGCCCAGGGAAGTGGATGGCAGCTGCACAACCCCAAGGGTGCGGTGTTTCCCGAGCCTGTTGGTAGGATCCACCATCTGGCACACAGGACGGAGAGTTCCCAATCTCTGCTTTGAACACTTTTTGAATTTGAGTGAGTCTGGGGATGCTGAGCAGAAAATCTCTGAGCTAAAGAGCTGGTTCCCTTTCATCACTGTTTTTGGCTTTTAACAGGATTTCTGTGCCAGATAAAGCAATACCTTTTGTTCCAGGTTGACTTAAAGGACATCCCTTTAAGCAAGTTCTCACTCATTACAATGAAGGCGTTAATAAAGGCCATCTGAATCAGAGGCCTAATGAGTTTTTGAAGATTTAGACTAGTTCCTTTCATGGGAAGTGATACGGTTACTCTGAATCTAGAAAACTTTGTAAAGATGAAGAGCAAAGGTAGAGAACTGAATTTTGGTTACTTCACACCTAAAGTGTCAGGAATGAAAACTACATGCATAATGACATCCATCTCTCCCTGTTTGTATTGTTTTCTATATTTCAGCTTTGCTTTCACATCTGCTGTTGCCACTAAGATCCTTACAGTAAACCTGTGAAAGGGGCAAGGCAGAAATTTTGTCCAGTCTACACATGAGGAAATGGCTAGAAGTTCCTGAAGACTAAGGCTGTGTCTTATTTTCCACTGCACCGGCAGTACCTGGCCTTTCCACCCCATGATAAGTTTTTCATTAAGTTCTTGTTGAGCGACTCAATGAGCGTACAGAAAACTTTCAGTTAATTGCTTAAGCTTGTGTAGTAAGGAGAGCAGAGCTGGGATTTCTTCTGCTTTCTTTTTCTATATCAACACCTTGATATAAACAGCAATTTTTCTTGCCAAATTCCTTTTGGAGAATATGTCCACCTGTAAGGTTAAATATGTCTTAGCCAATCAGCCACTAGCCTGGTGGGCTGAATGTCCCAGTGGTTTCTCCGTGAGTGAAAGATGCACAGCTCGATTGGAAGCTGGCAAGATAATGGCTCTCCTCTCGGACCCCTCCATGCCACCGGGCACCTCGCCACCCCTCCTCTTGTGCTGAGCTCTCTGGTTGGCCAGCTTCTGTCACCCTTTGCTGTCGTGTCAGGTGATTCCTTGCCTGCCTCCTAGACTAGCTGCTGCTGGCCAGACTTCTTTTATCGCATGGTTTTCTATCGCGGTCTTATCAGGCAACCCCACTCCTGTTGCATCCTTCCAGGCCTCCCTGCCGGTCCGTGCCTTTGGTAGCTGGGCACCCCTCCTCCCTCCCCTGCCCCCATTCACAGCGAGCTGCTTCTCTCATTCCCTTCTCTCTATCACAGTCTGCTCTGTTTCCTATTAGGGGAGCATGCATTTTAAATGTCTCAGCAGCGTCTGTCTCCACAGTTCCCCTGCTCCCACCATCCCCCCCGGCCCCTTTCCCAAGTCAGACACTAGCGCGGGTAGCATCAATTTACAGTTTCTGGCCAGATACCAGATGTTCTGGATGGAAGCAAACTGTCGGAGAAATGTTTGTAATTTCAGATAAAGATCAATGCTAAAACTGGTAAGGATGGAAAGGAACAAAAAAGAGCTACAGTTTTTATTGTTGTTATCGCAATTAATAATAGTCCCAAGCAGCCCACCGCCCCCCTTTCTCATCCTGTTGGAAATGATTATAAAGTTTCTTTCCGAAGCTTCCCCAGTAGGCAGGCTTCATCCTGTTCTGACACACCACAGTAATGTAACTGGGGAGGGATTTTTAGTAGATAATGGAGAAAAGTGACAGGTAATATCTCCAGGAGAAACCTTTGTTTCAGTGAAAAGTGGCCGTAGCCTCTTAGGGAGGGAAGACGGAAGGTAACAAGGAAACGATCTAGACCGACCTCTTAGTTTTGGAAATGGAGAGATGGAGACTGAGCCTCATTCAAAATAAAGTAACTGGCCTGAGGTCACATGGCAAGATGGAGAAATGTTGCTAATTATAAAACCGTTCTTGGAGAATCGCAAAGTACAATAGCATGTTAAAGACACTGTGAAATTCAGCAATCGATGGGTAAGTTTAACTCTAGCTGGTCTACCATATTCCTAATACATTTAACCACAGACACTTTGTTTTCTCCAGGTAATTAGGAATTACTGTTCTGCAACATATACTTTTGGAAAACCTGGCTTAATATAACAAAGACCAGCACTATCTCTAGTCATTTAGAGGTCTTTAAATGGTATATCTGCACCCAAAGATGCTTAAAAATAACTGGAATTAGTCTTGAAATAATTCCAGGGGGCTTTATAGAGAGTACTGCGTCATCTCTCTATGTTCCATGGAGATGGTCGCTGGAGATACGCAACCTTCACACTGGCTTGGGGATTTATGTGACTAATGTTGATTTTGTCTCCAGAGGGAGAAAACAACTCTTATTGTAGCACATCCAATAAGTTCTTTCTTACAAAATTAGAGGGGAAACCCAGGAGGAAAAATTCAAGTGAAGATTAGAC
>RJWJ010028194.1:0-21593 GCA_004363605.1 Indri indri | reverse complement strand
TTTTTTAAATTTCTCTTCAGACACATTCTTCAAGCCATGGGTTATTTAGAATTGTATTGTTTAATTTCCAGATATTTTCAGATTTTCCAGCCATCTTTCTGTTTTGGAATCCCATTTGTTTCCATTGTGGTTTGTGAAGACACTTTGAATAATTTCTATCCCTTTAAATGTGTTACTGTTTGCCCAAAATGTGTTTTGTTTTGTTTTGTTTTGGTTAATGCTCCACGTGAGCTTGAGAATAATGCATTTCCTGCAGTTGTTTGATGAAATATTCTGCAAATATCAATTAAATCCAGTTGACTGATATTCTTTTTCAGGTCCTCTATGTCCTTATAGATTTTCTGCTTGCTTCATCTTTTAATTACAGACAGTGGCATTTAAGTCTCCAAATGTAAAGTGAATTTATCTATTTCTTCATTCAGTTCCATCACTTTTGCTTTATGTATTTTTATACTCTTGCCTGGTCCAGGTATGTTTAGGATTGTTATATCTCTTGGAGAATTGATCCCTTTATTATCATGTAATATTCCTCCTTATGTATCATAATCCTCATTGTTCTAAAGTTAACTTTGCCTGAAATTAGTACAGTACTCCAGCTTTCTTGTTGTTAGTGTTATCATGATATGTCCTTCTCCTTGGCCGTACTGTTAACTATCTTAGTGTTTCTATTTAAAGTGGATTTACTGTAGAAAACAAATAATTGCCCTTGGGTTTGTTTCTTCTTTTTCCTTTTATCTGCTTACACAATCTCTGTTTCTTCATTTGTATATTTAGACAATTGATACTTAAAATAATTATTAATCTGTGATTGTAACTGTTTTACATTTGTTGCATTTTTTTTTAATTTTATTTCTTACCTCTTTTCTCCCCTCTCTGGTTTTGATTGAACATT
The DNA here is from genome assembly GCA_004363605.1 of Indri indri. Lineage (NCBI taxonomy): Eukaryota > Metazoa > Chordata > Mammalia > Primates > Indriidae > Indri > Indri indri. Next base: position 20,701 of record RJWJ010028194.1, on the reverse strand, counting down.
TTATATAATTCTATTTCATTTTCTTTAGTCAATTTTTCTTCTTTACTACCTTTTTTTTAGCATTTTTTCTCAAATCTACAAGGTACACTTTTTTCAATTTTTCCTTTTTTTGAATTTTTAAATTTTAATTAGTATGGGTACATAATAGCTGTATGTATTCATGGGATACATATGATATTTTGCTATAGACACACAATGTGTGTTAATCAAATCTGGGTAATGGAGGTATCTATTACCTCAACTATTTACCATTTCTTTGTGGTGAGAACATTGCAATTCCACTCTTTTAGTTATTTTATGGTTTACACAACTTATTGTTGACTATAGTCACTTTGTTGTGGTATCAAATATTGTTCATTTCATCTAACTTTCTAACTACATTTTTGTACCCATTGACCATCCCTACTTTACTTCCCCAAACCCCCATACCCATCCTCCTGCTAAGCATCCAAGCCTCTGGTAATCATATTTCTACTCTTTATCTCCATGAGATCAATTCTTTTAATTTGTAGCCCTCACGTATGAGTGATGACACTTGAGATTTGTTATTCTGTGCTCTGCTTATTTCACTTAACATAATGTTCTCCAGTTCCATCCATATTGTTGCAAATGGCAGGATTTCATTTTCTTTTATGGCTATGTGATATTCCTTCTGTATATGGATCATATTTTCTTTATGCATTCATCTGTTCATGGACACTTAGGTTGATTCCATGTCTTGGTTATTGTGAATGGTGCTGTAATAAACATAAGAGTGCAGATATTGTTTCTATATACTGATTTCCTTTCTTTTGGATACATACCCAGTGGGATTGCTGGGTGATATGGTAGTTCTATTTTTAGTTTTTTGAGGAACCTCTATACTGCTTTGCATAGTAGTCGCACTGATTTACGTTCTCACCAACCGTATAGGAGTATAGGAGAGTTCCCTTTACTTCACATCCTCACCAGCATTCATTATTAAGGTTGACTGTGGTTTTTGTTGTCTTTTGTCATGCCTTGTAATTTTTTTCTTGAAGTTCAAACATGTTGTGTTGGGTAATAACAACATGAAGTTAATAGGCCTTAAATGTGAGGATTTATGGTAATCTTACTAGGAATTGGGCTCTGTTTAATGTTTGCTGAAGATAGTTATAGGTACTAGAGCCTTCAAATCCCTCCAGTGTCCTTATTTTTGTCTCTTCTCTTAGCTGTAGGCTTCACTTACTAATTCTACTCACAGAGCTTCTGTGTCTTGGCTCACATGCAGCTGGTATTAGACTGGAGCCTTGTTAGTGAGGTGGTAATGTATGGAAGAGGGGAACATTCTTTGATCTTCTGTTTAAATCTCACTGTTTTAGTTCTGTCTTTGGGCTGTTACTGTCACAAATGTTTCTTTGGTGATATAGTTGTTGCTTTTTTCTTCCCCCTTGTCCATCAGCCCCGTCCTTGACTGCAGCATTCTCAATTCATTTCCTTGAATCCCAGAGCTCTGTTAACTGTGTTTCCCTTGATTCCTTACATAAGACAGCAAAGATAGAGGTGGCCGAATTAGAAGACGTGTTCTTCTTTCTCCAGCTGTGATAAAGCTTTGGAAAAGTTTTTTTTTGTTTGTTTTTCCCCCTATGGAGTGTAAAGTTTTATATAAAAGCTCTGGGTATATTTTACAATGATTATTCTTCCACTCGTAGGGGCTAAAACGGTCCTTCTCAGTCCTCTGAAGTTTTTCTGCAAAATCAACTATCAAAAGGCTGATTTATTGGAGAAAAGGCATACAATTTTTTTTTTAATTTTGATAAAGAATTTATTACATGGGTGGCAATCAGTTTGGTAATTATATTATCATTTCTGAGTTTTATTACATGCTTTTGTTTTTTTTTTTTTATTGTTCATTATTATAGGGGTACAGATGTTTAGGTTATGTATGTTGCCCTTGCCACCCCTTCCCCCCAAGTCCCAGTCCCAAGCGTGTCCATCTCTCGGTCTAGGCAAAGAATTTATGAAGAAGACCCCAAAGGCAATCACAGCAACATACAATTTTTTTAACATGCATACGTGGGGGCCTTCAAAATGAAGGCCTAAAGATACAGAGGAAATTGTTCATTTTTATGCTTTGCTTCAACAGAGTATGAACAGCTTATGTAGAAATATGATTAGTCAAAAATGTTATGACTTAACGCTAATAGACTAAGTGGGGAACCCAGCAAGGCCTGTCTGCCTAGATTCTTCTCGGGCTCTCCGAGCAGGCATTCCTTCTTTCTGGGTGTCAGACAGGACCGTCTCTGGAATAGGGGTCTTGTGACTTATAGTCAAATAAGGTAGGTCAGATAGTATATGGCCACAAATATAGCCAGTTTTTACACAGAATACTTTTAGGTTTTATGGTTGGTCTTCAAGAAAAAGGGTTCTGATTTCTACCTTGGGGAAGAAGAATTCTAGTTTTTCTGGCTAGCCTCAGGGGAGAATGGGTCTGAGAGACAGGAAGGCTGGAGAAGGTCAGAGGAAAACATTTGCTTTTGAGGCCTTTATTTTGGAATATTGTTTTCTGAGCCCTCCCAACATAAAAATCCTCTTATTAGAGTAGTAGAACCCAAGGAATGCAGTACAAAAATTGTGAGGAAAAAAGTTATCAACCTAAAGTTTTTTACACTGAGAAAAACATTTTTGATTTAAAATTTACATTTTTATGAGTATTAATTAATGATGCTAGTTAACATCATAAGTTCCTAAGAAAATTTTAATGGAGAAAGCTCAAACTAATCCCACACAAGGAAAAATTTATTAAGTGAGATCTTGACTTTTACACATTATTAGAAAAAAAAGTATGGATAAATTTTGGTGTTTTTTATAAAGATTATTTTTTATCCTAAACTCCTTAAATAGATTAACTTGTATTTTAATCTTTCCATTCTGATTATACTATGTCAATTCCAAATGTAGATGTGGATAAAGTGATTTTTCAAAAAAGTATATTAAATAAATCAAGTGTTATGTGACATAAAATTTATTCTCATTAAGCTTTAACAACCTGTCAAACCCTCAATAAAATACTGATTATGCAAGTTCAAACTACAAGTTATAATAAAACAACTCTACCTGGTTTGACCATTTGTGTCCTTTTTAGTGAATAGAAGCATAGAACAGAATTTAAAGATTATGAAATTTAATCAAAATTATAAAGTTTGGGCCAGAAGCAATGGAATGTAGCAACAGAGACACATTGCTCTCAGACATATTCATAAATCCTGAAGTATTTTATTCACTAAGCCGATAATTTGAATATGCTTCTTGTAGTGGCAATCTGAAAGAATTAATTCAGGAGAAAGTAACATGTAGCCAAAGTATCCTTGAAGTGTACTTATTCATATGATTTGCAACTAAATTCAGCAAATTAAAACCATAATAAGCTACAACTACATCCTTATTACAATAGCTAAAATAAAAAAATATTAACTATACCAAATGCTGGCAAATATTCATAGCAAGACTTTAGCAGAAAAGAGCATATGTAGCACACAGGTCTTTGTTTCTTAATACCGTTTTTCAATAAAAGGACAAAATTGCCCTAGAGAAATGGCTTATTTTAGGGCTGCTATAAGGAAAACACAAGATGAGCCTGTAGAGAAGTGTGGTGCCAGAAAGTCAGGAATTGCTATAAGAAACAATAAATAGATAAAGAACACAAGTAGTAACTTGAGAGTATCCCAAGTAGTCAAAGCTGCAACGATTTAAGAAATAAATAAATAAAACTAACTTTGGATTAAAACCCTAAGAATAAAACAAATATCTATGAGGCCATAATGATATAGATAAATGATTGAATAAATATATACTTTCAGAAGAAATAACAAATATTTCCTACAGAAGAATTGTAAATAATAATTGTAGAAGGAATGAAGAAAATAGAAGTTCATCACCTAGAACATTGTAACAATAGTTACTACAGGCAATATCCACTGATAACTGTTAAAATTAGCGGGCTAAACTTGAAGAACAGACAGGATATTTGCATATTCCCAAACTCTCTGTCCCAGAAAATTACTTAATATGACTCTTTTAACCCATACCCACAAATTTTTTGGTAATTCTTTCTCTTGAAGGTAGAAATTAACTCGCATCTTCCTGAATGTAAGCTGGATTTAGTGACTCACTTTTTATGAAGATAGCATGGAATGAAAAACAATAGTAACTAAAACAGTGGAGAAAGCTGGCAGGCACTACTTAAGCTAAGGTATCAAGTTCATCATTCCTAGTATTAATGGTGATATCATGTAACTTCTGATATGATATCATGAGAAGGGCACTTTACCTGTATGACATTGTTCCCCAAAATCTACAAGCCTGGTTTAATCATGACAAAACATCAGCACGATATAGGACCCTAGATTGGATCATGGATCCGGGAAAGGATATTAGCCGGAAAACTGGTAAAATCAGAATGAAGTCTTAGTTTCATTAATAATATGTACTATTGTTACTTTCTTAGTTTTGATAAAGAATCCAAGGTTAAGCAAAATGTTAACCTCAGGGGAAAGTGGGTAAAGGGTAAATAGTAACACTATATTCGTTTTGCAACTCTTATTTAAACCAAATGTTATTTCAAAATAAAATATTTAAATATGAAAACAAGTCTACTCACATCCTAGGACATTAAATTGGACTATTTCTTATATTTTGCCCGTCACCTCTATTTATAGGTAAATAGTGTTAACTTATCTCTCCCAATAAAAATAAATTAACTGGTTCAAATGCATTTGTTTATAAAATGTGTGATGCTTATATAGGAAAAGATTTTGTTCCTTCCATCTCTCTCTCTCTTGCGATTTTTCAGTGTGTGTGTGTGTGTGTGTGTGTGTGTGTGTAAAAATCTGGAAAAAATCATTTGGGTAAATAGCAGAATGTGCTTTCTTTCTGTACTTAACAGAAAGCAGTATCAACTGCAGAATGTTCATGCTGGTTTGCTTGGGTGGGTGGTACTTTGATGCATGCTGTGAAGTTACTTGAGTTACTTCAAAATTACATTTATCACTCAATATGGAATGTGAAAAACTAGAATCAAACAATCCTGCATGTAATTTACCTGAGGACATGCAGGTGTTACATAATGTTTTTTAAAGTAATTTCAGTAACTTCTACTTACTATATTAAATCAATATTTCATGGTGATTGGTGAGATTATGAATATTTCTTGTTCAAAAAATTACACCTGATTATAGTATAGACAAACAATTGGAGCGGCATAATATTAGCGTGACTAACACCATATCACTTAGCAGATATGGAAAAGAACTGAAAGGGAACATTTTCTATTTAATCTGTGAGAAAAGTGTTAAATAAATGAGCATGTTTATGCAGTGAATGAAGAGAAATGCTTTTTAGGCAATATATTTTCTATCTCTGATGTTCAATGTAGAACGAGAAACTAAATCATATGTTCAAGAATGCAAAGCTCTTTTATACATGCACGGATTGCATCTAAAATCACTGTGATGAAAAAATGAGGTCTTTATTTCTACTTAAATAACTTTAGGGAGAGTGAAAGGAGAATTTGTCTGGTGAACATTAAGATAAACCATTAAAAAAACACTTTAAAAATAAAATGATAACTTCCTTATCAAAGAAAAAATATCTAAGACCAGCTTCGAAACGTGTGGTAGAGTATAGAGTTATCTGAACAAGAGAGATCATCTTTTGAAATAGTGAGTTGTTGAGGGCTATGATTTGTTTACTGGTAGCAAGGGCACAAGAGAGAGAAGCAGAAAGAGACACATACCCACACCTTGTGGGGTCCAGACTGAAATTCTTATAAATTTAGTAAGGGGAAAATCCCCAAGCAACCGCAAGAGACTTTGAATGTGATCAACTGTGGGACCCAGCGAGAAACTGGCATTTTTGGGAAAACTGGGCATTTTCTGTATTAATATTTATGCTGCTTTCTCATAACCAACTCCTAAAATATCGGGGGGGGGGCAGTTGGCTAGAGAAGTAATGTGAAATTTAGTAAGCATTGTTTCTCAAATATTTTATATTTTTTGCTTATATGTTAACTCAAAATATTACATTGCCTAATATGCATAAATCATTTTGCTAGTCACAGGGGATTCAACAGTGCCCAAATCAGGCATGGTTTCCATCTCTGTAGAACTCACAGTCTAGTGGACAACACAAATTAAAAATAGATAAAAATGTAATTATGCATTTATAAAATTAATAGTTTTTTAAAGAGACACAGAAAAAGAGAGCTACAACACTAAACAAGCTTAGCTGGAAAGCCTTCTCTGTGAGGGTGTCAATTAAGAAAATACATAAAAAAGTGAAAAGAACCCATAATGCAAAAGCTTCTCCAGACAGAGACAATAGAATGTGCAAAAACCCTGCAGTGAAAAGGGCCTAGAGCTTTTCAGAAAAAAAACGATGAGGTACCTAATTTGTGGTAGGCAAGGAGAGAGTGCTGGAAAAGAAGTCCACTAATGCACTGATAAATTAATTTTGACATTTATTTATTCAGTGAGTATTCATTGAATAGTAAGCCAATTTTGGAAAAACATATGTTGCATGTACCATTGAAAGACTTAAAATTGATGGGAAAGAAAGAGTAACAAATCATCACATAAACTATGACAAGTGCTAAGAAGGAAAAGTTGCTTTTGGCCTATAATAGAAGTACTGTCCTAGTCAGGGGGTTAAAGAAGACCACTGGGGAACTGAAAATTGTGCTGAGATTTTAAAAATAAATACAAGTTAGCTTGATCAAGTGAGAATGAAAACCTTTTCCAAGGAAAATATAGCCGTGACATGCTCTTGTGATCGGAGGAAGTTTAAGCCCAAGAAAGTGGAAAGTGTGGCTAGCAAGAGCAGAGTAAGGAAAGCATGTGTGACCAGTGTGAAGAGAAAGGTTGGAACCAAGACCATCATGGCTTGTTAGGCCCTGCCAAACAGTTGCATCCTTATCATAAGAGCAATGGTTCTTTAAACAGGAGAGATTCACGTGCCCTGATTAAAGTTTAATGAAGCTCAGTGCATAGTACAGAGAAAAGATAAGAACGGTCCAGTATGGGTGCTGTCAGACTATTAGGGACCTCTTGCAGCATCTCTTCAACAAGATGATTATGAACAGTGCTAGGGTTACAACAGTAGACTTGGAGAAAAGAGGTAAGACTCCAGGTATATATATATGAGGAAGGAGTAGGTAGGCATAAAATATGGCATTAATGATTGATTCTAACTTAAATTGGTCAAAGACAGTAGCATTCATTGAGATGAGAAAGTACAGTGGCTGGGCAATATGTCCAAAAAAAAGAAAAAGAAATTAAAAGTTCTGTTTTGAGCTGCTTGTGAGAAATACAATTGGAAATTTCTCAGCTTACTCTCTCGTTTCATTTATGTTTCTGCTCAAATGCCACCTCCTTAGTCCTTCTCTGATAACTCTATCTAAAATTACTCTCATAGCCAGTAGTTCTATCACTCCAACTACTTAATATTATATGGTACTTTCTGACTTCATGTTATAAATTTATTTCCTTACTGTCATTTTCCTCCGGTAGAATTTAATATCCATGTAGGAAGAGGGATTGTACAACTTTTTTCTAAATATAAAGTACCTGGTAGAGTAATGGGTATATGGCAGGTAATAAAAAAAATGCTAATGAATAAATGAATGCATGGATGAATAAATGAATGGCAAGTAAGGGCAATTAGATACTTGTCATGTGTAAAGAGATACTCTCTTTTATGAAGAGGTAGAAAAATAACCAACAGAACTAACAATAGAACACTTACTGCCTATATCTGAAGGTTGCTTACGACAAAAGAGTAAAGGAGATACATTTTGTTACTGTACCTACAAATCAATCTCCTGTAAAAGAAAATATTGGTTTAGTTCTAACTGAAATGGCACCATTATTTCTGTAATTTTTGTATATATTTTAGGTTACAGTAATATTTATGAGTTTATCTCAGACTCTAGTAAGCCAAATGACCTCCTTGAACTTCAGATGTTTGGTTTCTATTTAGGGAGAATAATGGGAATGGGATTTCTTGTTCCTATAAGTGTCTTAAGACAGAAAAATAAAACGTGATACAAATTCAAAACCAATGTTTTACTGAATAAACAATAAAACAGAAATTTGATACAGATATTTTATGCCACAATTTTGTCATTTGATTGTAAGAAAATTTACTTTATTAGTGGAAATAAAATTAAAACGAGATTACTACCTTCACAATGTTATTTAAAAATTGAGTAACTGAAGTAGCCCATCAACTGTATGGTTCTACTACACATTATAAACCAATGTTTCTTGCACTGAGGTCTCCAATAAATAAGACAAATAACAAAATGATGTAAGTGCTATAACTGAGACGTACTAAAATGGACAACATCAGAGGAAACAAGAAGAGACTGCACCTGCCTGTACCTGGCAGGCTGCAGAAGAGTTAAAGTGAGCTGGGTCTTGGGGAATCAACAGGAATCTGCTGAAATGGAGCAATGCAAAGGGAGAACAAAAGGGAACGGAGGGTAACTTGTGGAAATTCATAGAGGCACAAAACACATGACATGTTCAGGAACTCTTCAGGTATTTACCACAGTATAGGTGTGTTTGGAGGAATGGCCGGCTATGCGTCTAAGCAAACAGAAAGGAATTGCTTGGGGGAGGGACTGGCATAGTCTGCTAAGTACCATGGACTTTACACTTTATGAAATGTGATGCCATTTAAGGTTTTTAAATGGCCTGACAGAATTTGTATTTTAGAAAGGTCACCTTTAATTTGATTTGAAGAAAGGTCTCTAGATGAGCAAAGAAAGATACTATTTAAAATCTCTCTTTAAATATTACCACTGAAGCACTCCTAGTAGCAGAGGAAAGTGCATCATATCTATGGGATCTGGTAGGGGAATCCAGAGGTGCCCACTTGTTGTAAGGAAGAATCAAGAGTTTAAGAAATAAATTCATGTAAATATTCCAATCTACTTTGTAAAAATTATATTTGCAACTGCTATCTAATGATACCACTTTATTTTCTTCTATGAAAATTGTTCTGCAGAAAGTGGAAGCTCCCAGAAAAAAAAGCCTCAGTTTCTCACTTGGCACTCCAATATGTAACCACTGGAGGAGACAGGACCCAATTTAAAAAGCAGAACCAGAAACGTAATTTTACAAAGAGAAAAAGACGTATGCTTAGCAGAAAAGTTTTACATGAGAATTGTGAACTAAAATAAAACCTTAAGGCTCCCCCTGACCCCTGCCACTGGCTGATTGAATGAACCCCTTCTTGGCCAAGGGGATACCCTAAAACTGAGTTGCCGGCCATGAGAAGAGAGGTCAGACATGCCTCATCATGCCCCCCTTCCTTCTTGTAGATATCCTTTGTAACTCATTAACAGGCCCAGGGCCATGCAAGACAAACCTGCATGTCCTCAATTTACACAAATGGCTAGTACCTTGTCTCTAATTAACAGACATCCTTATCTTAATTTAAAACATTCCAAGCCTTTAGATGAAGCTTCATTTCTTTAATCAATTACAAGTCAAAGAGTCTTTATACCCGCCTGTAACCTATAAGCTCCTGCTTTGAGATGCCCCACCTTTTCAGGCCAAGCCAATGTATGCCTTCCATGTATTAATTTATGATTTTACCTGTACTTCCTGTCTCCCTGAAATGTATAAAACCCAACTGTAACTCAACCACTGTGAATCCACTTGCTCAAGGCTCCTTGAGCGTGGCTCCGGTCCATGGTCCTCAAATCGGGCTCAGAATAAACCTCTTTAAGCTATTTTACATACCAGGAAAAATTACATTTTAAAGATGCTTTCTTTAAAGCATTTTTTAAAATATGCCTTAAAGCAAATTAACATGTGAATATTACATGTGAATAACATGTAAAAAATCTTTCTCTCTGCTAATTGTATACTATATAATAAAATTTCCTTGAGATTTGTATCTAGTTTACACTATAAAAAATGTTAAATTCTTAACTTTGAGGAGGATGCAATCCATGTTCGGTGTGTCCACTGCCATTTTTATTCTAAATACTGAAGTAAGGTGTATTTATCAAAAACCCATGTTATACTTCATTATGCAAATTACCTTTTTCTTTCCTTAGAAACAGAAACAAAATGACATTTAGTAATAAACATAGGCCTTCATTTTCTCCATACTCTATTTCTATACCACTAAGAGTTCTTAGATCCTCCATGAGATTTAATCCAAATTCATGCACTGTCTGATATCTAAGCTCTCATCCAAGTCTGAAATCCTACAATGTTATGATATATGTATATGTGTATTTAATGTGTTAAAATATATTTCAGTAAATATCTGCTTGGCTTAGAAAGGAAGCTCCAACATAGAGCAGTATAAATAAATATTACCAAGTATAAATTGATAAATTGATGCCATCTCTGTCATCGAAAGTTTTCTTGTGAAATTCTTCAGATATTCTTGGAAAATACCCTTGCCTTTGTCTTCTGATTACCAAATCCTCTGCACTCCACTTATGCTCTGTTATCTACAGATGCTTGTATGATATGCTTGTAGGTCCAACTGCAAAGTTGAACAGGATAAACATTGACATACTCTGGTAAAGTCACTTCATCTCATGATTCACAGAAATAAAAAAATCCTTTTCCCTTGCTTATTTCTCAGTCCCTTTCTTGGGACCAGTTCTGTCCTTTGTGCTATATCCTTCTTCACCCCAGAATAGAGAGAGCGTCATGGAGGTGTGCCTGTGTGTCCACATTTGTGTACCTGTGTGTAACAGTGGAAGAGTGGAGATTGCACCCTCAGGTGACTGTCAAGTTTAGCTTCATATTTATCGTGAAAACAACATTCAGATTAAGAAGTCAAGCCATAAAGCATCTTTTGACTTTGTTTGTCACATTTATTTCTCATAGTAATTTCAGGGGCCTTTTTTTCTCTTCAGGAGTCCAGGTTCATTCAGGAACACCCTGAGGATTTCATTGCCTAAAAGAGAGATGGTAAAATATAACAGGATATTATAGTTACAGAAACGAATAATTTTAATGAGATAATGAACATTATTCAAAGGTACTTTTCAAAGTATTGTAAAAGAAAGATTTATTTGCTATGAAAATTAAGAAAGAAGAAGTAAATTTTGCCTGGAAGAATTAGAACTTTTTTTTATTAAAGTAAGTGCCATCTGACATTTTCTTGAAAAAATTAAAAAACGAAGGGAAAGAAAAGCAATACCAAGCAAAGAGAACACCAAAACAAAGACACAAAAAAGAAGAATGTTTAGAGAAACTGTTCTCAAACCGTGCTTCTCAATATAGAGTATCAGCATCACATAGGAGTTTATTAGATATGTAAATTCTTAGGCCCAGTCCAGACCTATTAAATAAGAAATTTTGGAATCAGACACTAGTAATCCGTGCAGTAATACAATCCCCAGATAATTCTGAAGCACATAAAAATTTGAGAACTAGTAAGGAAGCCTTGAAAAGAAAATTATTTCATATAGATCAAATATATAAAGATGTGCATTGAAAACAAGTCCAAGTTTGCATTTTACCCAATAGCAATTAATAGATGTCTGATGCCTTACACATAGGATTGACGTGTTCATAGCAGTTTTTAAACGATTTCTGATAGCATTGTCGACACTTAATCAAGTTTGTGAAGAAACAAGACCAACCTATTGGGGAAGGAATACAGCTTGAACATGAACAGTGGTAGGAAAAATGGAGGGGAATGGAGAGATAAAAGAGAAACAGGAGATGTAGAATTTCCCAGATAATGTGTAATATTTCAACAGGGTTTTCTGGAGACAAACCTTTAAACCAAAGAAAATTAAATATAGGAAATGGTAACCACCTGAGCATATTGAAGGTGTATGTTGGGGGTGGCAGAGCTTATATTAGATTGAAGAGACTTCGTGCTACCCCTACAAAGCAAAACTGACCTTGTTCTACTTATAGCGAAGTGTAACATACAATATGGAGAAAACAAGCCAGAGTCACAGTCTTGTATTCTGTGTCTTTTTCCAATCAGGAATGATGGAATCCAGAGATTCCTCTCTGTGGCGTCATATCTCATTTTTTGTTTCTGAAATTCTAAATGTGGTATCACTGTATTCTTTTAGTAGAAACTATTGTTTGCACATCTATTCAACCAAGAAATATAAAGTACTTAACCATGCTCTCCAACGCAGAAATGGCATTGCCAACTGGTAAGATAACGTAGGTGAGAAAAAAAAAAAAAGATAAATCTCTCTACTGCTATCTAATGGATTATTGTGTTTTTGAAATATATTTTTATAAAATTGTCATTTTTGTCACTATTTAATCCCAAGCAAAACAAGTCAGTCTGTTTTTTTAAGCTCATTTTTATTTGTTCCTGCAATACGAGTCCTTGACAGAACATTTTGGTGCCATCCAGATAAATTCATTGTCAGTATTTTGACAGTATAATTTAAGGGCATATTTGTATCTCATCAGTTTAACCATTTTTGCCACAAAAGGATTGAGATTTTATTTAATGTTTTCTATCCACTTCATACACATTTGCTCATGTAAAGAACTTTGGGAAAAGCCTTTAAAGACAGCTGGAAGTTATGTCATTTTTGCTTTTCCTTTTCTGTTCTTACCTGAAGTGTGAACAAGATGGCTGGAGTTTCAGCAGCCACCTGATAAATGAGATCACACTGAAGATAGAAACCATAATGGCAAAGAGCAAAGACAGAAATTTCCTGAGCTATATTTGTATGGTGCTTCCTTACCAGCCCTAAATTATCTATGCCAGCCTCTTGCAAGAGGAAAATCTTATTTATTAAGAAATTGCTGTTATTGGCTCATTTCATTTAACACAATGTCTTATAGGTTAATTCATGGTGTCATGAATGGCCAGATTTCCTTCTTTTTTAAGGCTGGATAATATTCCACTGTATGTATTACACTACATTTTCTTATCCATTGTTAATGGACATTTAGGTTGTTTCCATATCCTGGACATGAACATGACAATGCTGCAATAAACATGGGGTGCAGATATCTCTGCAAGATCCTGATTTTAATTATTGTGGATTCATACCTAGAAGGGGAATTACTGGATTGTGTGGCAATTCTGTTTTTAATTTTTAAAGAAATTTCTATACTGTTTTCTACAGTGCCATTCTACATTTTCATAACAATGAACAAGGGTTCTAATTTCTCCACATCCTCATCATCTATCATTTTTTAAATTATAGCCATCCTAAGAAATAAGTATAGTTAGCAATACAGTATTGTGCACTTCAAAATGTGTTAAGAGGATGGACCTCGTGTTAAGTGGTCTTACCTTACACACATACACACAAAAAAAGAATACAAGATAATTTTTGCAGGTGATGAATATGTTTAATTCCTTGATTATGGTGATGATATCATGGATGTATGCATATGTCCAAACGCATAAAATATATACATTAAATATGTGCAACTTTTTGTATATAAATTGTATCTCAAAAAAGCTTAAACATTTTTAAATAAATTGATACATACAAAAATACCTACAGTTACTGAGATTTTCTATGACACGAAGCCATACAATTCTGATACATTTAGATTGATGATTAGATTTCTGAGACAGTATATTTCTGTTTCTACTTTTTTTCATTTAAATCATACTTTGTAGAATATTCTTATTTCTGGCTACAACGCAGTGTTATTTTTCTTCATTAAACTTTATACTGTAAACATTTTTCTATGCCATCGTATATTATTCCCTACCATTGTTTTCAGTTTCACACATTTACTGTAATTTGTTAAACCAATCACCCATTGTAGAATAATAATTTTTTCACTATAGCAACAAAACATGAAAGTACTAGATTTTCAAAATCCAGTCAGCATTATGTGCTTTTAAAAATAACAATAAACCTGGGCGTAGTGGTGCACATCTGTAGTCCCAGTTACTCAGAAGGCTGAGGCAAAATGATCACTTTATCCCAGCCCACTCTTCAGGGCCAGAGTGTGCTGTGGTCTTACCTGTGAATAGTCACTACTTTCCAGACTGGGCAATATAGCAAGACCCCCAACTATAAAAGAAAAGAAAATTAAAAAAACAAATAATAATACTATAATTAAATGATTGAAAGCAAATTGACCAAATAGAGTTAACACCAGGCAATTTTTTCTCCATAAGAATGCTATGTTTGTGGGTGATTCTCTAAAGCCAGGCCCAACCTTATTGTGGGGCAATCAGAGTACAAAGTATGAGTAACTGACAATCATGATCATGTGTTACGAAGGCTCAATCATGTGTATGATAATACAAAGGCTCATTTTGTTTCTGTAGGACTCCACAAAACATGTAAGAAACAGAAATGCATATTTCTGTTGAGGCGTACATTTGTAATCTCATGTGCCATTGCTTACCATGTTAAGTGAATTTTGCAGCTAAAATAGCCTCACCTTGCACAGGACATATACGTTTTTTGTTTGTTTCGATAGTTTGCGTGTAATGAATAAATCGCTTTTCTATCCTTCTCAGTTTCAGATTCTTCCATCACTGCGTTTGCTGCGGCATACATTTAATATGATGCTCCAAAATGAGAAAACTGATAAGCAAGCAGAACAGATATAATTGCTTGAAATTTCACTTCAGAAAGCAGGAAAAGTTTCCAAAACTTCAAATATGTTAATTTTTATGTAATTTTATTTGTTGTTCTTATGTTCGGTTTGGTTTTGTTTAACTAAATAAAATACTAAATCTTGTATGTCCCAGGATCTCTTTTCTTCTGTCTATATCAAACTCCTACAGTATGCAGGTCCAACTCAATTTAAACACCTTTTTTTAAGATTGTTCGAATGACTTCAGTGAATAAAAAGGTATCTTCCTCCTATAACATCAAAATATCAATAACTAATCCCACCAATTAGTCATCAGACCTCATTGCTCTGTGTCATTTTGTGCATCAAGGTCTTGCATTATCATTTAAGCTTTGTACTGTTACTTAACAATGTTTACGGTTTTGCTTCTTAACATTGGTGCGTTTAGATTCCAGACATTCAGGGAAAGTGTTTATGATAGGTAAGGTACATTTATGTGAGGAATTCAGGGCTTACCAGAGATTCAAGTTGTTAAATTTAAAATCTAAATACAGTCCCCGCTTTTAACATTCGGCTCTTGTCCTTTTAATGAACTTAAGTCAGTTTTTAATGATTTATTTATTTATGTTTAATTATGTCTCCTCCATCAGACAGTAAACACCATGAATACATGTTTTTTTTTTCCATTTTATTTATTATCACAGACCCCATGGCTAGCATAGTGCTTAGTCCAAAGCAGGAAGTAAGTATATATTTTTAAAAAATAAAAGTATAAATAATTGGCAGAATAGGGGTCACAACTATGGTGAGCTGATACAAGAGACAAGAAAAAAAGTTCATGAAGCCAAGATGAGACAAAATTTGACTTATGCATACCTCAGTAGAATATGATTAAAGTTGAATTTTCCAAAGCTGGAGACTTGAAAATATTATGGTTTTGTATTACTTGGTTTCTGATTTTATTATACCCCAAAGTGGAATGTTCTTGGGAATACACCTACATGTCTTTTATTCCCCTGTAATCAAAGCTTAGGTTTCTTAAAACAGGGCCCTGTTAGATTTTATATTTTAACCTCATACACTGCCATATAGAGATCTATATTCAGAGGCAGTTCTCAATAAATACTTATTAAATAAGTAAATTAATTTTTCCTATTGAAGAATTACATGAATATAATATTTCTCATAAAAGTACTATTGTTTATTATGTTTATACATATAGTTTCTATTGCTCTTCACTGAATTTTACTCTTAAATAATTTATTTGGGACCAGGCACGGTTGCTTACTCCTATAATCCCAGCAATTTGGGAAGCACTTTGGGAAGCCAAAGCAGGAGAATTGCTTGAGCCCAGGAGTTCCAGACCAGCCTCTACCTAACAACATAGAGAGAAGCTGCCTCTACAAAAAAGCTAAAAAAAAAAAAAATTAGGCATGGTGGCACATGCCTGTAGTCCTAGCAACTTGGGAGGCTGAGGCAGGAGAATCCTTGGAGCTGAGGAGTTCAAGGTTGCAGTGAGCTATGATTGGGCCACTGCACTCCAGCCTGGGCAATAGAGTGAGACCCTGTCTCCAAATGATGATAATAATAATAATAACAATAATTTATTTGGTAAATCAAACATATTTTGATATGTGTGTATATTTTCATGAGATTCATACTGGTGCCCTCCTACGTGCCTTATTGTTTTGTAAGACCAGCCAAATTTGAGGTGATTGATACATTGTCAATTAGCGATTGCAGTTTAAAATTATTTAATAATGGATGAGAAGACTTTTTTTACAGGCTTAATATTATTGTCACCATGCTCTGACCAGTAACTCAATATTAGTTCTGATAAACATGTTATGAAACTATGTCAATATACTTTGCTATTATACTGAGAAAAAAATCTTCTTTGCAACATGTTGTTTCTCTTTACAGAGAATAAATCTGAAAAAATAAAAGAAACAGTATTAATGTAAAATAGATGCCTAAAAACTTGCATTATTTGCAACATTTTCTCTTGGAGTTGATGCATATTTACCTACATATACTCTTTCTAGTAACAGTACTCAGCACACTATATTATTCATACACTACCATCTAGGTGTCCTTTGATTCCATATCACATCATAGTCTGAACAAACTCACAAAACTATGAGTATCTATAAATAACTATTAACAGTTGGACAGTCTTGAGGAAAAACGAAGCTATCATCTTGACCTAAGACACACTAGATTATAATCCAAAGAGTCAAAAGATCTGATAATCACTTCATAATCTTACATGGGTTTCTCCAGTGTATTTACTCTGGGCAGAGGTTGTACACTGGTTGCACTAAACTGCCTGTGGAAGTAATTGGTTATTAGAAAAAGAAACACTGACTGATGGATTTTTATCATTTTTAAGAAGCTATTTGTAATCCTCTTTTGGAGTTTGACAAGTTCTCAAACAATAAAAATAAATCAGTTTGTCATCAAGTCTCTTTGTATTGACATATTAATGCAATAAAATACAGTAGCAGAAATAAAAGTTATTACTCACAGTTTTGTGATTCAGCTTTGCCATATGAACCAAGATAATACTGGCAATGAAAAGCCTACAGACCTCACTACTAGAGAATAACAAAAAAGAAAACTGACATAAAATCACTATAACTCTTAAAATCTATAGCAGCAGTTTATGGCTGTACTATGAGTGAACATGGTACTTTACGTATTTCTTTTTTACTCTTAATATTTTATATCTTCCAAAATTCTTATTTTCATCACTAAGATCTTACATAGAACTTTTTATCAGTTCATGTCTGAAGTAAGGACAGTTTAATATACCCAATTTTATTGCTGTGGAGTATTTAACTTTAATTTTTTTATTTAGGAAAATTATGGGGGTACAAACGTTTTGGTTACTTGTTATGACTTTGCCACATCCCAACCATGCTTTGAGGCATGCCTTTTGTTGAGCGTGCCTTTTGTTGCAGGGGGGCCTACAACGCTCACCGCATCCATTAGTTGTGAGTTTACCCACCCCCAAACCCCCTACCCCCAAAGATATTAATATATTTTAAAAGTGTCTTTATAATCGTATACCGAAACATGAGGGGAATAAAACGAGACAACAATGAAAAAAGAACAAATATTTTCTTCACACTTTATTTTTTTTCACAAATGGTAAAAAAAAAGCACATCCATCAAATTTTTAGTCCCAATTTTGAGTAAAATATTTGTCCAACATCTTAAAAGTGAAGTAGGAGTTTAGGACTTCTGAGTAAATTTGGGTAGAGAAGCTAAATAATCCAGATGTTTACAAAAATTTGATTTGAGAAAATTTCACTTCATGCTGAACCTATTCTATAAATAAAAAAACAAACAAACCAAATACTAAATAATACTCTTACAGTGCTAAACTGAGACTTATACATGCATAGATACATTTCCTACAAAAATACTAGGAATATGAGCCACAAAGTATGGATCTGACTCAGAGGCAATCTTCATTTGAACTGCATTAGTGATATCAGATTCAGTACTGTATTTATTAGCGTGAACACTGGAACAAGCTAACTGGAATGAAAGCCTGCCTCCGTTGCAAATGGCAAAATAGTTTTCAACTCTTTAAGTCTCAGGTTTTTTTTTTTTTTTTTTCTGTAATGGTATAAAGTGATTTAAAAACAAAAATTACCAAAAACTACCGATTCAGTTTTCTATTCATTGAATAAATATTTATTGAGCATCTACATAGAGTCAGATACTGCTCAAATCACTGAACAGAGAATGGGATAACTTCCCTCTTGGACCTTAATGGGCTGCTGTGATTATTAAGAATTGATTGAGGTAATGTACTTAACATTGCACCAAAAATCTAGTAATTATAAAAGAGAATCCATGTGATAAAGATTGTGGTGATTTATGCTATTATTTCAGTGAATAGTGATCTAACATAAAACCCTTTGTCATTATAACGTAGTGTGGTTTGGTAGAACACAGTAGAAGAAGTGATCCACGCTCGATGGCTGGTAATAACCACACTTCTCATACTTCCTTATGTAATATACATGACCTTGACGATGAATGGAATGTGGCCTGAGTTTGTACCTACTGATAATTGGCCACAATCTGGCAACCTAAAGAAATATATTTAATCATTTTATTTATAGAGGTCTGGAAGTTAAGTATATTTTCTAACAGTTTTCTTATCTTAATTTACAAATAGCTTTCAGAATCAAAGTTTTTTTTGTTTGTTTTTTACTTGGGCTAACGTAAAGGACATAAAGTACTGTCTTGAGGGAGCTCTTTATATTGACTACTCTAATGGATAATGAATGTACATTTATATCTACATAATACATTTCATTCCCTGAATCTCTGGGAAAACTCTGTTTTAAATAAATAATTACTTATGCATTCCTCGACTTGTCTTTTAGGGATAAAATTTAAATGTAATACAAATGAACTAATTTCTATCTCAATGACAAAGTGAACTAAAAATAACACTTGTTTATTATTAGAATTCTAAATTCTTGCTCAGTGGATTCTATTAAACTTAATTTCCTACTTCATTATGTTCATTTTATCATTTATTCCCCTCAACTGTTAAGTTTCTTTCTGTATAGAGAAAGATTTCATTGTGTTTGTACATATTTCTCTTTGGCTGCTATAACACATACAGTACAGAGTTGGTGGCTTAAAAATAACGCAATTTATGATCTTACAGTTCAGTAGGTTAGAAGTCTGACTTGGATCACTAGATTAAAATCAAGCTCTCAGCAGAACTGCATTCCTTTTTGAGGCTTTAAGAACGAATCATTTTCTTGCCTTTTCCAGCTTCCAGAAACCATTTACATTCCTTGCCTTGTGGCCCTTCCTTCATCTTCAAAGCCAAAAACAGTGAGTTTTTGAATCATTCTCAGAATGCCAACTCTCTGGCTCTCTGAAGCCAAAAAAGGTTCTCTGTTTTTCAGAATCCATGTGATTAGATTGGACCCACCTGAGTAATTCAGCATAGTCTTCCTGTGTCAAGGTCTTTTACTTAATTACATCTGTAAAAATTTGTTTTGACATGTAATATAACATATTCACAGGTTCTGAAGATTAGATTGTGGACATCTTTGGGGTCATCATTTGCTGAACATAATATGTGAAATAAATGAGCTAAATAAGAAATCACAAAATAAATAAGTTAAAACAAATGTAAAAAAATTTATTTTCATAGAGAACATTTTTATTAATTATTCAAATAGCATAGCAAAGAATTCTGAAAAAGAATATATTATTTGTTGTAACTTCAAGATAGTGTACTCAGAATTTTCAAGTGATTTCATTATCTTTTTCTTAACATAGGTTACCTTCTTCCTTATCATTATTATTATTTTTTCTGTTTATGTAGTCTCCATTCCTCCACTTGTACACAATGGAATTTGTGAGTGTGTTATGTAGGGAATGTTTGTTATACTCGCTAAAATGGGGATCACATCATAATCTCATACATGCATCCTTACACTATTATAGGAATATAATTATTTAAATATTTTAAGGGAGGCGGGGAAAGTCCTAAAAAATGTGCATTAGCACAGAAATTGTTTTAAAAAGTAGGTAAGAGTTCCGTTTTGTTTGTTTTGTTTTTTTCCCTTTTCCATTTTCCCAGTGTTTCTGTCTTCGAAAGCTTTGTCTCCTGTTTTGGTATCTTCTTAATAAGGCAGTTCGTTCTACTCAGGCTCATTCAACCATCTCATTCAACCACTCTGAGCTAAATGACAGTCCAAAGTATGGTTGTTTGCTAGATTTAACTGTAATACACCTTCCTGGCTTTCACACAGCACACAGAATATTTTTAAATTCTCTAAGAGGAAAGTACTTAATTTTTTCTTCTTCTTCCTCTCTTTTCCATATAATGTTTTTAATTGTTTCACCAAACACTAATTTACCTTTAGCCCTTTCTTACCTTCCCCCTATATACTTTTCTGACAGCTACTCCCCTCTATCATGTATACTGCTGCTACAGACACAGAGCATTCATGTATACTTACATTGATTAAAATATTTCACATTAAAAATAAACCCTAATTGTTGTAAAAATCTTTACAGCTTCTTGCCTTTTAATTTGTTCTGTTACTCTATGGATTTACCTTTATCTTTTCCTTTAGTACACTTTTTAGGCTTCAGAGACTCTTTTTGTCTCAATTACATTGATC
>RJWJ010028193.1:0-21595 GCA_004363605.1 Indri indri | reverse complement strand
AATTTCATGAAGATGGTTTGCTTCACAACAGATAACTGGAACAGAAGGTTTAGTTTTAATTTTGGCATAAGAGTCATGTTCATTCTTCCCATCGAAGAAAGTTAAATTTTATTTGTGTGCATCAAGGAAGTTGGGAGAGCATAAAGAACATTCAGGAGTCAAGAGAGCTAAGTTCTTGTGTTTATGCCATTTCTTCCTACATGAACCTATATGATAATCTGATCTCAGTCAAACAGTAAAGGAATTTTTCTGGAAAGGGGATTGATTGGTTCAGTGGCTTCTGATGTTCTTATGAAAAAACAGCCATGTGAGAATTAACAGGAAAATTATGTTGGAAAGGGCAAAGAGGAGGGTCCAGTCTTACTCGGATGTTCAAATATACTGTAAAACAAAGGGAATTAAAATACATTTGTACCAACACAGAAATAGACAAGCAAATGAACAAAAGAGAAGAGGGACTGGAAGATATAGATGTAAATATTTGTGAGAATTTGGTGTATGGTAAAGATAGCATTCAGAATAATGAGAAAAAGATGAATGATTCTTTAGTTAATGTTGGGTCAACTGGCTATTCAGGAAAAAAATAACAAAGCTGAATACACAGCCACTACTTAATGCCAAAATAAACTCCAAATGAATCAAAGATTCCAACATAAAAACAAACCATTAACCACATTTTTAAAAATAACTCTGGAGTGCATAAGGCCTTTCTAAGCAAGACATGAAACCCAAAAGCTATAAAATAAAGGACATATGTTATGTTTGACTATATAATAAACATTTCTTTATGGCAAAAATATAATGCCATCAACAAACTTGAATAAACACCACACTGGACAAACACTCATTTAATTACTATATAAAGAACTCTTATGAATCAATAAGAAAAAGACCAATAATCCAATAGTAAAAGGTGCAAAACCTGCATTCATTTATTCATCAAGTATTTACTGAACATCTACCAGGAACCAGTCTCTGTTCTCTGGGCTGAGAACATAGCAGTAAATAAAACTAAGTTCCTGACCCCATAAAGCTTCCATTCTAGTTGACAGAAATAAAGAAAAGACAAAAACATAAACAATCAAATACATCCTATCTCAGGGCTGATAAATGCTGCAAAGGAAACCAATGCAAGGCAAGGGGACAAAGAATGATAGTGGAGTGGTTGCTAATGTAGGACGTTTTCAGAAAAAGAAACAAATGACAAAAGTGCATGAAAAGATGTACACAATTTAAAAACATACATTCAACCAGAACAGCATTTTTCTTAATACCAAAGAACAGTAAACAATCTAAAAGTCTGTCACTAGAGAAGTGGCTTAATAAATTTAAATGGAATAACAATGAATACTATGTAACCCATTTAGAAGGAGGCAATAAATTGATATGGAAAGAGTTTAAATTAAGTACCAAGCAAAATGAGCAAGATAGAGTTATAATATGAACCTTCTTCTATGAAAAAAAAGGATACACAGGTATATATGCATGTGTATGCAAGGAACATTTGTGGGAGAATAAATAAGGTTTTACTGTTGGCCATCAGCTCTAGGAGACTCACTTTTCATCGTATACTCTACAGATGGGGATTCCAGTCCTGGCTCAAGATTAAGACTGAGAAAGTCACTTTACCTTTGTGCTCCTCAATTTCCCTGACTGTGAGATGAGGAATTTGAATGAGATTACCTCTAAATATGCCTTTCGCCTCTGAGATTTTGAGTCTAAAATACTGGCATTCTTTTTGCAAAAAAAAAAAAAAGGCAAAAGCATAAAGTAACTAGGAAGGCAAAACCAACAAAATTGAGTTGGCGGCTACCACCCTGTTTTCTTTGAGTTCACTGTTAAGACCAGGCGCCTCAAAATAAATAAAAGCCTTTATATTTTTGGTTAAATTATTGGCAATAGGTCAACAAGAATCATGACTAGGCACTGAAAATTTTTAAGTGTAAACCTCTATATATTGCCAAAGAATGGTTTGTTCTATGTCTTTACCGTCCTATATCCCAACTCCCAAGAAGCAAGTTTTTAGGACTGACAATCAGAGGCCATCTTTGGTGCGAGGGGGCTGAGAGGAGTGCGGGAGAAGGGGAGCCTCAGTTCCTTTGGTGTTTGTTCCTTCCTGTTGGCAGATTCAGTTTACACCATTGTAACTGACTTGGCCCTCCTAATGACTCTTTGGTACTGAGAAGTGTGGTGCTGCTGAAACAAATACCTAAAAATGTGGAAGCGACTTTGGAACTGGATGAGGGGTAGAGGCTGGAAGAGTTCTGAGGAGCATGTCAGAATTATGGACTTTCAGGGCAATTCTGGTGGGGTCTCAGCACAGTCAGGAATAGAGGTGGGAGCATACCAGCAAAGACACTGCCAGTTTGAACTGAAGGGGACAGGCAAAGCAGGACAATGAAGGGAGGCTGCTGGATTTTTTGGATTCTACAGCTATGGTCCCCAATCCCTGGGCCACGGGCAAGTACCAGTCTGTGGCCTGTTAGAAACTGGGCTGCACAGCAGGAGGTGAGCGGTGGGTGAGCCAGTGAAGTTTCACCTGATTTACAGCTGCTCCCCATCACTCGCGTCACTGCCTGAGCTCCCCCTCCTGTCAGATCAGCAGCAGCATTAGATTCTGCATTATGGTGAGTTGTATAATTATTTCATTATATATTGCAACATAATCATAATAGAAATAAAGTGCACAATAAATCTAATGCACTTGAGTCATCCCAAAACCATCCCTGCCCCCCACCACTCCCTCCATCCGTGGAAAAATTGTCTTCCATGCCAAGACACCAGTGTCTGGTGCCAAAAAGGTTGGGGACTGCTGTTCTACAGGACCAGACCGTGGAATTCTTCAGCTGTGAACATGGGCTATTCTTTAAGATAAGGGAACAAGGGCCCCCAAAGACAATTTCAGAGACCATCAGGGCCACCACCTCAGTTTCAACAGGACAGACAGCCTTCCACAGAAGCCTTGGGGCTAGGACCACCCTGCAGAGCCTTGGGGGCTGGAGGCCACTCCAGTGGACTTGAAAGGCAGAGCATCAAGCCAAAGAGGATTATTCTCAAGCCTAAAATCTGATCAAATTTGCCTGGCTAGATTGGGACTTGATTGAGACTGTTCAACCTTTCCTTCTTTCCTATTTCTCCTTTTTGAAATGGGAATGTCTATCCTATGTCCTTCTCACCATTGAGTTTTGGAAGCACATAACTTGTCTGTTTTCACAGGTTCACAGCTGGAGAGGAATTCTGCCTCAGGATGAATCATACCTCAAGTCTCACTCACATCTGATTTAGATGATATTTAGAGGAGACTTTGCACTTTTAGACTTTAGAGTTGATGCTGGAATGACTTAAAACTTTGGGAGCCATTGGAGTGGAATGAATGTATTTTGCATAAAGCCATACTCTCTGGCATGGCCAGGGAGGCATTCCGGGGTAGGGAAAATGGTGTTTCCATATCATTAAGTCTCTGTCACCCACATTACTGTTTTACTTGTGCTTGCTCCTAATACACCCCTAAATTCTTTGGCATGTATTTCCTAAAAGTAAGAATAGCCTCTTATATAACCACAGCACAGTTATCAAACCCAGGAAACTTGACATTGATATATACTATTATCTAGTTGACATTTTATATTCAAATTTTGCCTATCATCCAGTAATGTCCTTGATAGAAATTCTTTTTCCCAGTCAGGATCCATTCCAGGATATCATGTTGCATTTGGTCATTAAGTCTCATTTGTTTCCTTTATTCGGAAACAGTTCCTCAGCCTTTGTTAGTGTTTCTTCACCTAGACGTTTTTAGAGGGTACAGGCCAATTACTTAGTAGAATATCTCCAGGTCAGATTTCTGATGTTTCCTCAACATTGGACACACCTTTGGAAGGAATACAATCTTGTGTCCTTCTCAGTACATCATACCACGAAGCACATGATGTCAGTTTGCTCCATTGTTGATGATACTAGTTTTGTTCACTTGGTTAAGGTGCTGTCTGCCAGGTTTTCTCACTGTAAAGTTACTACTTTCCTCTTTGTAATTAATATATTTTACTTGAGAGGAAATAACTTGAGATTATGCAAATATCTTTTTCCTCTTCAAATTTTCACCCACTAGTGTTCACATCCATTCTACCCTAAGGAAGAACTTTCCCTTCTTCCCTATCTGTTTATTCATTTACTCATGCATTTATTTATATCAGTGTGGACTTATGGAGAAATCCTTCACCCTTCTATCTTGAGCCTTCTGTGATCCCAAGGATCACTGAGAATCAGCCAGAGCTTCCATGCAATGGGCTTAGAACTGTCTGCGGATGGAGTCATGGAAGGGTGGATGTGCAGGAGAGTCTTCACAGCTGTGGGGGAATCGTAATCTTGTTTCCAAACCAGGTTCTTTTAATGAACCTGGAAGTTTGGCTCTCTTCACTTGTACTCATGGGTTAATGCTGCGATCCTTTCATAGAGAGCAGAAATCCAGACAGAACACAACCTTCAGGACGCCCTCTCCCCTCTATTCAGGCTCCCTTCTCTTTCCTCCAGTATGTACACTCTCAATGGCCCAAGTGTCAGTTCCAAAGTCAGCAGCAAATGCCTTAGCCTAAGACTGGAAGACGTTCTAGGATGTTGAAAAAGTTTACCTTCCCATTATAGATAGAAAACCCCATAGATAGATTCCAGTCGCTCATTATGCCTTGTGTGTTTTTCCAAAGTAAATATGTTTCTGTCCAATTTGCGATAGTATTTGAAGTCCCTTTAAGACCCTTTATTTAGAAACCTTTCATTGAGAGCAGGACATAAGACTACCGTATTGTAGGTGGAGTATCCGTCCTTACTAAGAAATAGTTTGAAATGTTTCACAGTGCTTAGTGAGAGATTGAGATGGCTTGCCAAACTCTCAGTATTTAAAATTCGCTACACAGACCTGCTTTATTAAATTTCGTATTATTTAAATTAAGGGATAGCCTTTTTTTATTAAAGGGCCTCCTAATAATAAAGCTTTATAGGTGTTTTATTTTTTATCATATGAAATTACTTGTCAAATATATAAAATCAGAGAAATAAATGATAAAACAAATTAACCTGTCTTTTTCTGTCCTGCATCTGCCAGTGCAAAATTGAGCCTTTGGTGGTATACTATACTGAACGGCATGGCTCAGTAAAGTGACAAAGTAACTAGAAACCACATGAAAAATGAAGATGCTTTATTTAGCACGTGTGCTGGCGTGCCTGCTAACAATTCACAGTGAATATTCTATAGTCCTAGCTTGAATATGGCAGCCTCATTTCTTTATGCTGCCTTCATTTCCTTGTCAAATATCTATAGAGATTTGTCTGTTGCTCATTTTTGCCTGTAGCCAGCTGGGCAACATTAGTTGCTGTAGGACTGGGGAACTACACCAAGAGAATTTATGGCTGTGTGACATTTACACTGACTGCGTGGGCTTTCAGCTAGGCCATCTCAGCCTTTAATGTTACTTATGGACTACAGTTTTAAACTACTCTACACATCCCACATGAAAAAAGTATATAAGAAAAAGAGTGTTTCTGGTAAGAGTTTTTTTTTTTTTTTTAGCTGGTTTTCTTTCATGCAAATGTACTCAAGGAGTAAGAATCTGTGTCTCACTTAACTTTGCATATGATTCACTGATGCGTTCAGTTTTCCTATTTTCCATGTTGAGTTGGAGATTTAACTCATTTATAGCAGCACAATTCACAATTGCAAAAATGTAGAAATAACCCAAGTGCCCATCAGTACATGAGTGGATTAATAAAATGTCGTACATCTATACCATAGAGTTCTACTCAGCCATGAAAAACAATGGTGATCTAGCACCTCTTATATTATGCTGGATAGAGCTGGAGCCCATTCTACTGAGTGAAGTAGCCCAAGAATGGAAAAACAAGCACCACATGTACTCACCATCAAATCAATATTAACCAATCAACACTTATATGCACATATAGCAGTAACATTCATCTGGCGCCGGACAGGTGGGAGGGAGGAGGAGGGGATGGGTATATAGACACCTAATGGGTGCGGTGCTCACACATGGACACGCTTAAGGCTCTGACTTGGGTGGGGCAAAGGCAATACATGCAACCTAAACATTTGTACCCCCATAATATGCTGAAATAAAAATAAATAAATAAATGGCAGAAAAAGAGGAAATGGACAGAATTTTATTCAGATATTATAAATCGATAAATGAAAAAGCTAAAGTTTATAAGGAAATACATCATTACATCTTTAAAAATAGGTTTTATTTATTTAGCTATAGAAGCAATCCATGCCTATAGTAAGCATGTGAAAAATAAAGAACAAAGAATAAATTTAATATTGACTCTTAATTTTACTAGCCAGTGTTTATAGCTCCTCTTCACAATTTGGAGTGTTTCTTGCAAATCTTTTTCTATGCTTATGTAATATATGTACGTGCTTTAAAAATATGGTCGAATTCATATTTTGTATGTGTAATTTCTTCATCCTTTTTTCATTTAACATCTTATTTTGGTGATTTCTTGCATTGTGAGTTTGTGAGATTTAGTTTTAACGGCTGCACCATCAGTTTTTAAAACCACCCACCCCCGTTTAAAACTTGTAGGCTGCTTCTGATTACATACTAAGGCAAATGCTCCCATAGACATCTGTGCATGTAAATCTTAGACTGCATTTTTGGCTTCTAATCCATTCAGCCCTGTTACATTCCTTGTCATTTTTGATTCCTTTTGACTATAGAAGTGACCATTCATGTTCATATCGCTTCTTTAGCCCACAGCCCTGTGCTCACAGGGTCAGCATTACCAAACGGGACCACAGCACTTGGCCCAAAGCATGTTTTCTTTCCTTTGTGTGTTGAAGATAAGTCAGGATGGCAACTTGCCCAAAAGTGATCCAAGAACTTTTGTGGAGAAACTTTTGTTTAATGGGACCAAAGGGAATGTTTTAAAATAAAAGTTTTATTAAGGTGAAATTTGTTCCTGTGTTAGAAAGATAAGGTTTATTCTCACATGCCTGAATTATTAATAGTTCCTTCCAACATGTTTGCTAGCTCTTCTGTAGACACACAATTTCAATGGCCTGAGAAAGACTTTACACCCTGAAAAGAGAGATAAAGGAAACTCAAGACCATGAACTCCTTTATCACAGTGATGCACATAGATGCTCACACCATTCTTCATTGTCAGTTGCAGAACCCTTTGTTCCTCTTTCAAAAAGTGCTTTTGTGTTTCTCAGAATGAGCTGGCTCTCTCTTGCCCATCTGTCGGAAATGCAAGAGAACTTCATGGAAAGCAGGAGTATATACAGTTCCCTGTAAGGTTAGAGGTGAGCCCCAGTCACTCATTCCCAGTTGCCATCTGCTCTCATGTGTCCTGTACTGCAGACATTGTTACAGAGGTGAGACAGGAAGTGTCCGTCTTACAGGTATTGAGCTTCCTGTTCCCAGCGCCTTGGGATGACCTTTTCTCTCCTGACTCTGCTCTGTCTAATTTACTGTGTGACTTTGAAAGTGTTTGTTAAGGGCTTCTTTTGGAAAAAATTAAGACAACTTATAATGATACATATGCTATAAGAAGGTGACAAAATTAGAACAAAAGGTGAAAAAGCAAAGGCAAATAAGGCTAGACACTAACAATAAGCTAGGAGTTAGGCTAAATTAGCAAAATGCATACTATAATTCATGCACTGACTTTTTATTGAGTGTCTAATACATTCCAGGAACTTTGAAAACATGTTTTCAACTTAGTTGCAGCACATTAGTGGTCCATGAAAACATCCCAGTGAGTGACCACAGTTTTTAATGGAGTAAGTTGTGAAGGCTAGAACAGAATAGCATAAAAAATATCAGAGGGCATTGCACAAAGTAAGGGTATTATTTCCTATAATGTACACTCCAGATTTATGTGTGTGTTTATGTATTGAGTCATGATATAAAATTTCTTTCTGTGGCCACAATGAAGAAAATTTGAAAACCACTGATCTAAGGGTATATGCAAATTTAGGGCTGAGTTTTCTGGAAGCCAATGAGAAGAGGAGAAACAGATTAGTTACAATTTTTGGTGTTGGTCTACAACTATACACACACACACACACACAAATTTCTGCTATTCTTCACAAAGAGGAAAAAATGAATAATATACAAACAACGTATTTACAGAAAACCCTGGTAACTTACAGCTGTTTCTTGTAGTCTCCTCCCTACCCCCACCTTACACAGATGACAGCTTCATGCTACATTCTACATGATGTCTGAAATTTACCGCACGTATGCTTTAGATCCTATCACAGTTCCCTGCCACATGTGTCCATGTCCTTATGAATGCTAAGTAGGAAACACACATGCGATATTTCTTAAATAAACTTATTTATTAAAGCAAACCATATGCACAGAGATGTATACAAACCATTAACATACAATTTAATAAATTATCACAAAGTAAATATGCTCATGTAACCACCATGTAGGTCATGAAACGGAACATTGACAAGAAGCAGAAGTTCACCTCATTCCCCCATTTGGCCTTTCCCTAGAGGACAGATTGAAATCTTCTGAGTTTTAAAACTAGAGATTAGTTCTGCTTTGTTTTGAACTTTATATGATGGGCTAATATAGAATATACTTACTTGTGTCTGGTTTACTTTGCTCAATATTATGTTTCTAAGACTATCATTGCTGACTCGGATTGCGCTGTATGCATGTATTACCGTTTTTTATCCATTCTGCTGTTGGTGAACATTTGAATTGTTTCCAGCATTTGGTTATTATGAAAAGTGCAGCTACGCAGATTTTTGTGCCAGTCTTTTGGTGAACGTGTATACACTTTTCTGTTTGGTTTGGGGGTGGAGTTTCTGGTTCATAACAAATGTATATTTAGCTTTAGGAGATACTGTAGAACAGGCAAAATGATTACACTCCATCAGCAGTGTATAAGAGTTCCAATTTCTTCACATCTTGTCCCACACTAGTTATCAGCCATATTTTTAATTTTAGCCATTCTGGTGGATGTTCATAAATATCTCACCGTGTTTTAAATTTGCACTCCCCTGATAAATAATGAAGTTGAACACTTCTTTGCATGCTTATTTGCATTTGATTATCTTCTTCTACGAGAATATCCAAGTGTTTCAGTCATTTTGTATTGGATTGCCTGCCTTTTTCTTAACGATTTATAGGAATTTTACATATATTCTGAATATGATTCCTTTGTCCGTCATATGCATTGCAAATATTTCCCACTTTTCACTCTCATAATGTTGTCTTTTGGTAAATAGAAGTTCTTAACTTTAATATAATCTAATTTTTTATTTTTCCTTTATTATTTATTCCCTTTTTAAATTTATTTTTTCCTTTATTGTTAGTGCTCTTTGTGTCCTGCTTAAGAAAACTTTGTTTATCCCCAAGTCATAAATATATTCAACTGTGTTATCTTTTTGAAGCTTTACTGTTTTACCTTTTACGTTTAGAACAGCAATCGACTTGAAATTGATTTTTCTGTGTCATGTGAATTAAGACACAAAAATTTTTTTTAAATATGGATCTCCAGTTGACCCCCCACTATGTATTCAGAATGCTGCCCTTTTCTCCCTGAAGTGCGGTGTCACTTTCAATGATCAATGATGGTAAATGTGTGGATCTGTTTCTGGATCTCTTAGGGGTTCTTCTGATCTGTTAGTCTGTGCTCGTGTCGATGGCACACTGTTTTAATTTCACTGACGGTGATAAGTCCTCTAACGTTCTTCTCCTTGAGTGTTGCCTTGACTATTGGTTCATTGCTTTTCCACATAAATTTTAGAATTAATTTACTAACTCCCACCAAAAAGTCCACAAAACTTATGGCATTTTGATAGTCATTACTGTATATTGAATTGATATACTAATTTGGGGAAAATTGGCATCTTCACAATATTGATTCCTCCAATCTATGATCATGTATTCCCTCCCTCCCCTTTACTTTTCTCCCCGTAAGGTTTTATAGATTTCTGTGTAGAAGTCTTGTGCATCTTTTTTAAAATTTATCTTTTAAAGTATTTGATATTTTTATGCCAATAGAAATGGTATAATTGACTAAATTTTATTTTCTAGTTGTTCATTGTTGGTATATAGAATTCCAATAGAATTTTGTATGTTGATCTTATATCCAGTGATGTGGCTCAATTCACTTACTAGTTTTACTAATTTGTTTGTACAGTATTTTGGTTTTCTTCATACCCAATTATAATATGATGTTAGAGAATAATCATGTTTTTATCTCTTCTTTGTTTCAATCTTTGTTTTCTTTATTAAAATGCCCAGGATTTCTAGTACAACGTTAAATAGAGGTGGTTATAGAAGATATCCTTGAATTATTCCTAGTCTCAGGGGAAGCTTTCAATATTCATCAAGTAAGATATTTTCTGTCGGGTTTTATCAGATTGAGAAAGTTTTGTTCCAATCCTAATGTGTTATAAATGGGAGAGCAAGTCCCCCTTGGAGGGTCTTTAAAGATCACTCCAACAAGCCTACAGAAATATACTAGGAGAGGCATATAAAATTAGAGGATTTATTATACTTGTAGGTCCTAGAGAGGAAAGCACAGCACACCACCCAGAAGGCCACATGGGAAGAGTGCCAGGGGAGCTGGCTCCACCAAGCAGGTGGGGAGCCGGGAGAGAGTGAGGACTGGGGACAAGGGCCTTTATGGGGTCAGGATGGAGTATAAAGGCAAAAGGCTGTAGGGAATTTCACTGGTGTATTTGAATGTCACTAGGTCACAGTCAGAAAAAGACAAGAAGGGTCAGTTGTGGCAGGAACCAGCCTTATCACACTGGTACACCTGTGTGATAGGGTGTTCACTGTTTATTGATAGGGATATTGAGGCATTAGAAAATATGAAGTTTTTTAAGTTTACAATACACCCAGTTTCCTGAGTATTTTTTCATGAATAGGTCTGAATGGTATCAAATATTTTTTCTGCCTGTATTGAGATGACCATGTGCTTTTTTCCATTTTTCTGTTAATAGGCTGCTGTACATTGATTGATTTTCCAATACTAGCCCAACCTTGGATTTCTAGAATGGATCCCCTTCTTTATAATGTGCCTCTTAAAAATATCTGAGAATTTAATTTGCTAATATTAATATTTTGTTTAGTTTTTTTCTGAATTTTATAAAAGATATTAGTTTGTAATTGTCTTATAATGTCCTTATTCAGTTATGGGATTGAGGCTATGCTGGCCTCATAAAATGAGTTTCATAAAATGAGTTGGGACATATCCCTGTGCTTCTGTGTTCTGGATCAACTATGTGAGATTGGTGTGGTGTTTCCTTTGAGCATGTGGTAGAGTTCGCCAATAAAGTAGTCTAGGACTGGAGAATACTATATGCATATATCTTTTATGTACAAATGTAATTTCTTTAATGAATATACAACTGTTCACATTTTTATTATTTTTTTCCTGTTTTGGCAAAATTTTTTTTTAGCAATTTGTCCATTTCATTGATGTTTTCAAATATTGCCGTAAGGTGTTCACATATCCTCTTATCTTTTTAATGTCTGTAGGATTTATAGTGAGTTCCTTTTTCACTCCATATTTGTAAATTTTTCCTTTTTCTTCTTTTTTCTTGATTAATCTGGCCATGGGCTTATTAATTTTATTAGCATTTTCAAAAAAGCAATTTTTAACTTGATTGATTTTCTCTATTACACCTCTGTTTTCTATGTCATTAATTTCTGCCCTGTATTATTTTCTTTTTTCCACTCTTGTTGACTTTAATTTGGTGTTCTCTTTATGACTTCTTAAAATGGATACTTAAATCATTGATTTTCAAGCTTTCTTCTTTTCTAATACATGCATTCAAGTATATAAATTTCCCTCCAGTCACACCATTAGCTTCATCTCACACACTTGATATATCATATTTTCTTCATAATTTGGTTAATAATATTGTCTAATTTCCATTGTGCTTTATCGTTGACCCATGGGCTAATTAGAAGTACATTGCTTAATTTCCAAGCTTTTGTATAATTTTTAATTATTGTTTTATTATTGATTTCTGCTCATGTTCTGTGTGGTCAGAGAACATACTCTGTGTGATTTTTGACCCTTAAATTTGTTGAGACTTATTTATTGTCCAGCACATGGTAAATTTTGGTACATGTTCAATGTGCATTCTGTGTATTCTGTATTTGTTGGCTATAATCTTCTAAATACATCAATTTGGTCAAACTTATTAATCACATTATTTATATCTGTATCCTTACTTATTTTTAACAGCCTGTTTTACCAGTAACTGAGAGAGATCCATTAAAATATCCCACATAGATTGTGGATTTTCTTATTTCTTTTTCTAATTCTGGCAATGTTGGCTTTATATACATTGAGGCTTGGTAATTAGGTGCATTTAGATATAGGATTCTTGTATCTTTCTATGGTTTGGTTCTTTTGTTATAAAATATCTCTTTTTATCTCCAGTAATTTCTCTTGTCATTAAGTTCACAGTGTCTGATATTAATATAATTTGTATGTATTTTTCCAATCTTTTTTTCTTTCAAATTGTATGTCCTTATATTCAAAATGTGTCTCAGTTAAGCAGAATTTAACTGGAGTTTTAAAAAATAATTTAATGTGTGTGTGTATGTATATGTATACATAACTTGAACTAGTTAGTTTATCTGTATTTATGTAATTACTGATACATTTGGGTTATAATCTATCATATTACTATTTGATTTTTTATTTGCCCTAACTGCTTAGTATTTCCTTTCCTTTCCTTTGTTACCTTATTTTGAATTAATGAATGATTGCCTCTATTGGCTTGTTAGGCATTTATTCTTTTGCTCTTCTTTTAGTTGTCACCTAGAAATTACAAATCAAATCATTAATCTGTTAGTGCACAGTATAAATTGTGACCTTGACTACTTTCCAGAAAATGCAAGGGACTTAGAGCATTTTAATTCCATTTCCCACTCCTACCTTGTCTTATATTTCAATTTTACATATGTTTTCAATCCCATGAGACATTACAATTGTTTTAAACAGCTAATATTCATTTAATTTTACTGCATATTTACCATTTTTGTTGCTCATCATTTCTTCCTATATTTCCAAATTTCTATCTGGGATCTTTCTCCTTCTACTGAAAGTACACTCCTTTTTTTTTTTTTTTCCTAAGGTACAATCTTAAATACTCTTTTATTGTTGGTCTGCTAGTGGCAAATTCTCTCAGGATTGCTTTATGAAAAATTCTTTATTTCATCTTCATTTTAAAACAGCTTTACTTAGGTCTAATTTACATAAAATAAGCTGAATGTATTTAAAATACACAATTTGATAAGTTACTACAACTGTACACATGTTAAAGCATCGCCACAACCAATACGATGCACCTATTCATCACTTCCAAAAGTTTCCTCATGCCCCATTAGACACTTCAAATTTGGAGCATAACTTTGGGGGCACTTGGAACCCACCCTTGTTTTCCTGACCCTTTGCATTGGGTTCAGCATAGAACCAGGCAAATATTTGCCAATTTCCTGGGCTAGCATAACAGTAACAATCACAGCTAGCACTTATATCCTGCTTTCATGTGCCAGGCATTCTTCTGAGCAGTTTACACATTTTAACATTTAATTAATTTAATTTAATCCTCATCACAACTCTGTGAATTAGGTATTATTATTGTCCGATGGAGAACCTGAGGCGCAGAGTAGTTAACTGTACTCTACATCCCTGAGGTGGGCACTGGCACTCTCTAAAAGTAACTCACTTGGATTTCAGAAAATCTATCTCCTGGAGATTTGCCAGTGTCTCAGTATCAAGCACAGATGTGTTATTTTCAACCTATTTGTCGTATTTTTATTTTGGAAGATATAGGTAAGTATAAAGAATGAAATTTAAGTCACCAATAGATTACCAACCACCCAAGGATTACCACTTTTAGCAATTAGTTGTATATCCTTCTAGGTTTTCACTAATGTAAATAATACCACGTGACCATTCTTGTCACTAAACCTTTGTATATGCCATGATTGTTTATTTAAGATAAATTCCAAGTAGAAATGCTGAATTAAAGAACACAAAAAGGCCGGGCCTGGTAGCTCTTGCCTGTAATCCCAGCACTTTGAGAGGCTGAGATGGAAGGATAGTTTGAGGCCAAGAGTTTGAGATCAGCCTGGGCAATATAGCAAGACACTGAGTCTACAAAAAAATTTAAAAATTAGCCAGGTATGGTGACTCGCACCTGTAGTCCTAGCTACTCAGGAGGAGGCTGAGACAAGAGGATTGCTTGAGCCCAGGAGTTTGAGGTTACAGCAAGCTATGATCATGCCACTGCACTCTGACATAGGTGACAGAGCAAGACCCTGTCTTTAAAACAACAACAGCAACAAAAAGAACATGAAAAACTTCACGCTTTTGATGCATTCACTAATTGTTTACCAGTTTGATGGGTAGGGGTGTGGGGAAAGGTAGACAATAAGTGGATAAATGTCAAAATGGATTAATGTCAAAAGAGCGTTGCCAGAGTATTGGCAAGATTGCCCCCAAAGGATCTCTGGTATGATGATTCTGTAGTATCTGCCTGGTGTTTTTTTCTCCCCCTCTTAGAAAGAGAAAAGAGATTTTAATTCTTTTTAATAAATAACTTCATTTTGGTAGATACCACGGAGATGTATAGCCTTTTATGGTTTGTTTTGTTTTTACTATCAATTATGTTGCTCCAGTTCCAATTGTGTTCACTTGCTCAAAAGAATCATTACAAAGCTTGTTCTTGTATATAACCTGCACTGACAACCTCAGTCCCCAGATTCTGCTATTGCTCCTTCACGGGTAGTGGTTTCCCTGCCATGCTTTGTTTGGAGATCCTCTGGGGGTGGCTCTCCAGAGTGGTGAATGCCATCCTTGTTTAAAGAAGTAGGAGGGAGAATAATCTAATTCTACCTAAGAGAGAAGACAGTAAACCAATGCTCTGTTTCCATTGCTGTTGGAAAAAGAACAGTAAATGACAGCAAAATTGAATAGCTTGATACCTGCACGGTATAAATTACCCAGCGGAAGAGATGTGTTGAGAGGGAAAGTGAGGATTTGATCTCTGCCTTTCAGTTTTCAGTCGTTGTCAACCACAAACTACAAAAGTTGGCTCAGCAAACCTTGGCTTCATCCAGGATACTAGGGAGCAAGCCAAGAAATTTTTTTCCCCCTTCTAAGTTGCTCAGGATTGGTCTTCTGTGGATATGTTTACATTGGTGAATAAAGTCAGAGTACTTTAGTCATTTTGCTACAGTAGTGTTTTACAAACTGTGGGTTGGGCCCTTTTAGTGGGTAACGAAATCAATTTAGCAAGTCATTACTAACTTTTTCAAAAATTAAATAGTACATAAAATAGAATAGAATAGGGTAGAATTCAGTGG
Source organism: Indri indri (assembly GCA_004363605.1). NCBI lineage: Eukaryota > Metazoa > Chordata > Mammalia > Primates > Indriidae > Indri > Indri indri. Next base: position 6,221 of record RJWJ010028193.1, on the reverse strand, counting down.
AATAGAAACTATCCAAGTGCACACAGGAGTAAGGATATTGTGGAACTTTTGTTTTAGTTAGATATACAGATGCACACATATATATATGCATGTGTGTCGCAGGTTAAAACATACTTTTTATTGTGGATCATGGTCAAATAATTACTTCTGGAAATTTATTACATTAGAGGGTTTTTCAATTTTGTGAGAATATTTTTGTAAATAGACAGTTTTCAAAAATGTTTGTTTTGAATTACACAGGTCATACTTTTGAATTTGATGTTGAGTGAGCAGGGAAAGCCTTCCTGTTGATAGAGACGGTTATAATTTTCTTGCTGATCAACTGCAAGTAGAAAACAAATTTGGCTTATCTGAATCTGGCTTTATTATGGTTCTATATTGAAAGCAACTCTGATAATTAGACCTCTTTTCAAATGTCAGATGGAAAACATCCCCAGGTAAGAAAACCACCATAAGGACACTCAAATGCCAACCCAAAGGTCACCAAACTTTGAAAGACAGAAGACTTATGGTGATACTACATACCCACTTGCCAATGATTGGAGTTAAGAATTTGCCAAACAATGAAGTCACTCATAGTTGATTGTGATGACATGTGCTGATTTTAAAACTTAAGTATGATAATTTGATAATAGAATAAGTTTTCATGAAAGCAAAGTTTTGCCTCCTAATTCAGTTTAATTCAAATCTATGCTAATTTTCTTTGAGTTAACATTAGGTGAATTTATGACCTTGGGTAAGATCTAGCTAGTAATCAAACTGTATGTAAGGAAATTTTCCACATGTGGAAATACCTATATACAGATCATATTAGTATGTAATACATTCTGCCACATATACCCATTCATTGTACTTCATCTTTACGAAAATAAAGAACAGTCAATATAATAAATAAAAATAGTAGCTCTAGAAAAAGTATGAGAGCAGAGATGGCATCAAAGTTTCATCTTGGATCAATTGGCAGTGACTGGGGAGCTATTTGAGAAGGATTTGGAGGTTGCATTTAGAGTCAGCACTAAGGAAAGATTGCATTTGATTAGTAATATCTGTGGTGAACATGGGAGGGGGACAGTGGTGATATATATATACTTTGTGTTTATCTTGGAAATTTTCAGTTTAGTAAATCTGTTTGTTATCTTAGAAACATGAGTTGCTTCCTCCATTTTATAGAGGAAGGGAAAGGAATAGCAGATGGATATTGCCCAGAGTTCAACCTTTCACTGTCTCTTGCTCTTGTTTTATTTCTGTTCATGTTCATCTAGATTATTTGTTTAGAGCATGCCTCATAAATGTTTATATCTGTTTACTCCTTTCCATTTTCATTACCACTGTTACATTTTTGATCCTCATTAAAGAAATTATAATGGAAGCTTTCTAGATGGCTTCCTTTCTTCTGTTGCTTAAAAAATTTTGAGAGGGTCAGGGGTCATGGACTCCATTGAACACCATGTGAAAGCGGTGCACCATCTCTCAGGAAATGGAATGCTTGCACAAACTTCTATAAATTAGTTAAAGAGGGTTGTGAATTCCCTGAGGTCTACATTTAATTAATTACCCGTAGTCTAGTTTGTCTTTGCTAATCTATCCCTCAAATTTCTATCAGTGTAATATTCATAAAGCACGATTTGGATCATATTACCCTTTGCTCAGAACCATTAAGTTTCCCATTGCCTTCAGAACAAAAGTCCAGTCTGCTTGGATCAGAATCCAACCTTTCAAGTTCTGTCCCCAATTCTGCCTTTGCAGCCTCATCACCTGCTTTCTACCCCTGCCTACTCCACCCAAATACACAACTTTCCAAGCCAAACCAGAATACTCGCTATTCCCTCAATATTTCCTGCATGTTGCCCCCACAGTTGCGGCGGCCTAGGCATCCTTCCCCTCATTCCCACCTAGCTGGGCCCTTTCTAACCTCTGAGCCCAGTATCTGTTCTGACGCTCAGTTATTTTTATGCATGTAGCACTTGACGCAGAGTGACACTTTGCATGGTGTCTCACACATCATGATGGCATATTCGTCTGCTTGCCCCCAGATCCTTCCTTGACCTTCCCCTCTATACTAACGAGCTGCCTCGTAGGGTTTGTGCCTCCTCTGGATTCAGCCTTTGGAAGGCCTTGGAAAAAGATTGGAAGATGCCAGGGTGTTTCTTCTCTACTCTCTCTACCTCAGACAATATCTCTGACAACAGTTGTGTCTCCTCTATGGCTTCAGCTCCTACTGGAGGGGCCATGAGCTTTCAGCTTCTGCTGAGTGACCCTGAGCCCAGGGCTCCAGTGTCAGCACCTCCATTCTTGTCCCCATAGCTTAGGGATTTCCTGCCATCACTGAGTTCCTGGACGCCTCATGCTCTCCTATTTAACCTCACACCTTTTCCTTCACCTGAATAATCAATTCCCTGCATTACAATCCTTCTGTTTAAATACTTGGACTGGTGTATATTTTCCTGGATGAACCTTAACTGATATAGCTGGAATTTGGTGGGTATTTGCTGAATTTTATTATGTAATTTTAAACCATCTTCGATGTGGGCATCTCTTTTTTGAGTGCAACAGGGGTAAGTCATACATCAGTTATCTAGTACATAATAGCATTACTTGGTGTTACCTAGGGTAGTAACAAATTACCACAAAACTCAATAGTTTGAAACAATTAGCATTTATTAGCTCATGAGTCTAAGGGTTGGCTGGGTGGTTCTTCCAGCCCCAGTTGGGTTCACTCTTGCATTTGTGGTCAACTGAATGTCAGCTGGGTGACTCTGCTTATCTTGGCTGGGCTTTCTCATGTATATAGGGCTTGCCTAGTCTAGGCTGATCTAGGGTGGCCTTGGTGGAGACAAGTGATGTGAGTCAACTCCATTATATGTTTCTCATCCATAAGAGGCTAGCTCAGGCATGTTCTCGTGGCCATCACAGAAGAGCAAGAGAAAAAACTTAAACATAACTTTTTCAAACTTCTGTATGGAGCATATCTGATTATATTCCATTGTTCAAAACAAATCACATGGTCAACAACAGAATCAAAAGGGACAGGAAAATAGACTTAATCTCTTCAATGAGAGGAACTGCAAGGTTACACAATAAAAAGGGAGATGCAGGGAGGAATGAAGCATTGTGCCTATTGTTAACAATACTATATTGTGCACTTAAAAATTTAAGAGGGTAGATCTTACGTTAAGTGAAGAAAAGAAAGAAAGAAAGGAAGGAAGGAAGGGAAAGAAAAGCAAAATTAGAAAAAAAAAATCTGTATTGACAAAGCTTCCAAAAGCAAAGCCAGAAGAAAACATTTGTTTCTCTAGAAGATACAACGCATTGACATGTCGGTAAGAAAACATCCATCGACCTAGCAGAAAAAAACATGAGCAAACTGTTAGAAGGAAGGTAAGAAGAAGGAAGGAAAGAAAGAAGAAAAAAACAGAGGGAGGAAAATTCACAGAATAAGAAATACAAAGCCGGGCACGGTGGCTCACGCCTGTAATCCTAGCACTCTGGGAGGCCGAGGAGGGCGGATTGTTTGCGCTCAGGAGTTCGAGACCAGTCTGAACAAGAGCGAGACCCCATCTCTATTAAAAAAAAATAGAAAGGAATTAATCGGACAACTAAAAATATATAGAAAAAATTAGCCGGGCATGGTGGCGCATGCCTGTAGTCCCAGCTACTCGGGAGGCTGAGGCAGAAGGATCGCTTAAGCCCAGGAGTTTGAGGTTGCTGTGAGCTAGGCTGACCCAACGGCGCTCTAGCCCGGGCAACAGAGTGAGACTCTGTCTCAAAAAAAAAAAAAAGAAAGAAATACAAATAACTTTTAAACATATCAAAAGATTCTCAACTTTATTTACCCCAAGAGATATATGAATTCAAACTAGGATCTATTTATCTGCTATCAAGTAAATAATGTTCAATAACAATGTATTAGCAAAGGTATAGAGAAACAGGGCTCTTAGAAAATAAATTGAAACAATCTCTATGGAGTCTAATTTGGAAATCTTAATCAAAATGTTTAAAAACAAGTGCATTCCCATCGAATGGCCAATTCCATTTCTTAAGATTCGTCCTATATATTAACGTATATATGTGAGAACTGGCACTTATGCAAGGTTATGCATTGTAGTCCTATTTAAAATAGCAGAAGAAAAGACTTCACTGGCTTTCAATAAGTGTGATTATGGTTTAATGATATAATGGGATACCATGTAACTATCAAAATAAAATTTTAAAAGACTGAGTTAGCACTTAAAAAAGAAAAGAATGTAGGCCATTAATGCAATGCAATGAGTCTATCTCCGACTCCATAAGATTTGATGAGACACTGGAGACTAATTATAGACAGATAAATAGATAGAATTAATTTTTGCCATAATATTAGCCTTTTAAAATTAAATTAAATTTAACCCTTTAAAAACTCCGCAATAAAATATGCATTGTGTATTTGCTGGTTTGTTCTGTGCAATTTTATTCGTACAAAGTTACGGTCAAAAAAAACAGACCAGTGGAGAGCCGTTTATAAATAACATATTAATAAACCAAGTTAAAGGAACTTTATTTATCCTTTAACCTTCAATTTGCATTAATTGGGAGTAGTCGTGGGAAATAGTGCCAACCTCACCTCAGGTCAAATGGCTTAACAAAATGAACTCTTTCATGCCCAGAAATAAATGTATTCCAAATATAAATATGAATCAGTTACAAAACAGATTCTTTTGAAACTACAAAATAACCGCACTGTTAATATATTTGTGCCCCAATTAAAAATGTGTCAAGAACACACATTCTGAGCTAAAGTTGTCCCAGGGAGTGATTCTCATTTTTGCTTTGAATCTTGTGTATACAAAACTGGGCAGTCTCCTCTGAGCCATGAGTAAATTCACAACTCCCTGTTTTCTAAAGAGAAGAAGAATTAAAAATGGGTGTGTTTAAATTGGAAGGGTTTCAGGCTTGACCTTGCTGCTTTAAATTTCCTTCATCACAAGGAAATCACTTTGAATTTGCCTACTTGAAGAGCTCTGATTTGGTTTGTTCTCACTTTGAGACACACCATGGAAAAGATGCCATGTGTTTGTATTATAGCAAAATTTGGAAGCCACCTCAGTGATGCTGTGTTTTAGCTTTCTTCTCAGCAGTTTTATCTTTAAAACCTGGACCCAGTGGGCAAGGTAGCTCACACCTGTAATCCTAGCCCTCTAGGCCAAGGTGGGAGGATCGCTTGAGGTCAGGGGTGAAGACCAGCCTGAGCAAGAGCGAGACCCTGTCCCTACTAAAAATAGAAAAAATTAGCTGGGCAAGAAAAAATAGAAAAAATTTGCTGAGTGTGGTGGCGAGCACCTGTAGTCCCAGCTACCCGGAGGCCGAGGCAGGTGGATTGCTTGAGCCCAGGAGTTTGAGGTTGCAGTGAGCTATGATGACTGCACTCTACCCACGGTGAGAGAGTGAGACCCAGTCTCAAAAAAAAAAAAAAGAAAAGAAAAGAAAAAGAAAAAGACTTGAGAAGTTGGAAAACTTTTGCTGCAAGCTAGGCTGATGCCACAGCAATCTAGCCCAGGCAACAGAGCAAGACACTGTCTCAAAAATAAAAAAGAAAACCTGAACCTGTTCTTAGTCATTTAGAACAAGGCCCCTGACATCAGACTGACTGGGTGAAATTCCTGGCTAGCTTCTGCTTCATTGTTTGACTTTGGGAAAACTGTTTAACTGTTCTCTGCCTCTCCTTTCCTCATCTGGAAAATGGAGTTATTCATAATACTTACCTCATATGTTCATCGTGAGGATTAAATTATGTGAAATTAGGTAAAATAATTAGCACAGCCCAGCCCATAAAATGTACTTAATAAATGTTATGATAGAAATGCTTATTATTATTATTAATTACATGAGAAATTTCAGGTTTTCACAGCAAATTTATATCTATTCTTCAAAGTCTAAATCAGAATTATACTCTGAAAAAATATAACAAACTCCAGTATTGTTTTTTAACAAAAGATACTGTTTGGTTTTAGATATTAATGTCAGCAGTAATGGTGTATATTTGTACATAATTGCCATAAAGCCATAACAACAGCTATAAACACAAGCTTTTCCCTGGCTTTGTTAATTTAGTCTTTGAGAATGCTTTTAGAATATGCTTCTTAAGTGTCTTGGTCTTCAGCCACATACTATCAGAGTTTCTGATTGTCTAGCCAACAGTGAGATGAAGTTCAAGGTATTGGATTTGAAGGTTTATTAAAAAAAAA
>RJWJ010028192.1:0-21600 GCA_004363605.1 Indri indri | reverse complement strand
AGTATGTTAATACATTGTAAGCAGGGTATAATGAACAGTAAGGGTAACCTGATGTCATTTTTCATGGCCATCTGGGTTCTGGCTGGTTATGACCACCTCCTCCACTGCCTCTTGTTTTATCGGAGACCTTGATTTGGGTCTTGTGACTCTTTTATCAAGCAAGACCTTCTGGTTCCCTATCTCAATATTGTCTGGGGCTTTGGTCTTTACAATTCTCTTTGCTTGAAACGTTTCTCCCCCAGGTATCCACATGGCTCACCTCTATGCCATTAAGTTTTCTGAGAGGCTTTTCCCAAATACTGTAGTTAAAATAGCAAACTTCATCTCCTCATCTCCCCTTACCTTGCTTTATTTTGCTTTAGAACATATAAAAATACATGGCATTGTATTGTATGTTTTTTGGTCTGTTTTCCTCAAAATAATGGAAGTTTCATTAGGGCAGGAATTTTGCCTATCTTGCTAACCTTTGTTCTGTATCAGCAACCCCCGGTAGACATGTATTTATTGAATAAATGAATGAATGATCTCCATTTTACAATTGCAGAAATCGAGACATAGAGAATTTCATGAATCCCTTAGGGGATGCAGTGATACATAAGATGCAGCTCCTGCTCTCAAGGAGCCCACAGTGCTTGGGTCTGATGGTAAAGACTCACAGAATCCTCGTGCATTATGCACGGCTCCATTCACCTAACATGCCTTGAGCACCTGGCAGTTACAAGGTACAGTAGTTTTCCTTTATCTGTTGGGAATGTGTTATAAGACCCTCAGTGGATGTCTGAAACTGCAGAGGGTATCAACCTGATTGCCATCAATTGGAACATGTTTTTATTCCCCAAAATTCAGTACCTTTCCATTTTAACTGAACACTTATCATGTACTGTGGCTGTAACTTTTGCAGTTTGAGGTGTAACAGCAAAACTTGCACAAACTTCTTTTTCTTTTTCACAATTTCACAGATAAAAGATTCATTCTTACCTTAGATCTTAGCAACCTCAGCATAAGATTTTTTTTCTTTAGTAATTACTTTTCAGCTTCTCTTTGGCATATTTGAATTGGTAGCATCACTACCCTTACACTTTGGGACCATCATTAAGTAAAATAAGGGTTACTTGACACTAGCCCTGCAGCAATATCAAGATAGACAGTCTAATAACTGAGATGGCTACTAGGTGACTAATGAGTGGAGAGTATATTCTGGTCAGAGGGATGATGGGATGATTCACTTCCCAGGTGGGATGGAGTAGGATGATGCAAAATTTCATCATGCTACGCAGAATGGTGTACAATTTAAAACTTATGAATTGCTTATCTCTGGAAGTTTTCATTTAATATTTTCGGACTAGAGATGAAGTGGGTAACTAAAACCACAGATGAGGGGAGACTACTATACCATGGATATCACTGTAAGGACAGAGAACAAAGCTTGAGAGTATCTTGTACTGAAAGAGCTTGTAATTTAATGGAGTAGATATAACAACCTGAAAAAATATAAAGCATGGAAAAAAGGTAAACATTAATTGAAGGTAAAAGTCATATGGTGTGAAATGCCTAAAAAGGAGAAAATTTTTTAAACTGAGAATTATGGAAGAATCAACAGAGAAGACAGTGTTTGATTTAGGCGTAACATGAAAAGAATCTTGACTCTTTGAGAAGAAGGGTAGGAGTCTCAAGCAGAGAGTATAGACAGAGAAAATGAATTGAAAAATGAAAAGAGGAACAGTAATCTTTTTAGAACTCAGGGTCCATGCAAGAAAAAGTGTTGTCAAAAAAGCGCATTGAAACAAAATCCCAGAGGGTCTTGATTAGCATGCTAAAGAATTTGAACTTTTTGGAAAATAATTTCTGTAGAGTTTAGGGAGATTTTCATGGTGGGAAGTGCTGTCTTTTTTAAAAATACCTGGCAGAATACTGAGAGTGAATGAGAGAGGTGAGAAATGTAAGAGCAGGAAACAATTGCTAGGAACTAGAGGATGAGAACAACCATGGAAGAGACAGTAAGAAAGAGGATGAGGAGGAAGATATATCAGAATTGGGAGGTTCAATCCCTACATCTTGGTTTTAGAGGTTGAGGGAGAGGAATGAGACCAAGAATTTAAAATCTAAAAATTGTCACCATAAGATGGTAACTCCTTTAGGTGAAGCTGAAAACATAGAAGGAAGGAAGGCCTTTGGAATGAGAGAGAAGGCGGGGGGAGGGGGTCTGAACTGACAGTTGGAGGGGAAAGCACCTAGTCCATGGAGTAGGGCTCAGAGCTTGATCAAGGAAGCCAAGGAAGAGCGGGAAGGGCATAGTTCACTGCTTGCTATCTTATTTCTTATGGTATTCTTCCAGTTTCCCAGATCATGGCCCATGCCGAGAATGCTAATGTTTTTATGGCACACTGGGTACACATACGAAGCTTGCTGTGACCCGAAAGGCTCCAGCTGGCAGATGCCACTGCACAAAGTTTTGGCCCTGCTCCGGTGCTGAAGAGATAGATATTGTGGTCCCTGTAAATCATTCATGGTACACATGTGGGCCACAGGACACCAGTTGGGATGTACTGGCATGCAGGACATAGAATCTAGGGAGTTTTATTTGCGAATAAGCAGGTAGTTCTCAATTCCTTATAAAGTGAATACCATGCTCCCTTTGTATATACTCACCATGTGGCTTTAGTGTTTTTTTGTTTTTTGTTTTATTCTTTTTTAATCAGCATGAAGACTGCAACATAACATTTCTGGGGGAAAGAAAATAGTGAACTTAAAGTGGCAGCCTAGTATGCTATTAAGAAGGCTGGGAATCACTGAGAAGATTGCCTGTCCCAAAGAGCTGCATGACAGAGACAGTGGTGTCCAGGAGACCTTGGATCAAATCCCTCATTATGGGCATGAAGTCTTAACAGCCTCTAGAAGAAATACATAGAGAGAGACAGAGAGACAGAGAGACAGAGAGACAGAGATAGAGAAGGAAGAAAGGAAGGAAAAAAGAAAGAAAAAGAAACAAAGATAGCAAACTGTGACTATTTCCAATTATTCTTAACTAAATCTCTCCTGCTAAGCTCTGAATGACCCTCCCCTCAAGACAAGTTAGGCATGTTTCAACAAGGGATAAAAGCATATAATTTTAAAATCATTTTTTCTCTCCAAAAACTATATTTGTTTCCTGTATAATGGGCAAAAAGAGGCCATCTCATTGATCAGGCTCCAGTGAAGTCACGAACATATGGTTGACTATCAACACAGTTCACAGTTCATAATCTCTATCTTAAGAAAATAATAAAAAGAATTAGAATACCTGCCCCCTTTAAAGTCATGCCTTTTGGGTAAACCTCAATGTGTCCACCCCTGAGTTCCAGTGAGCTCTGCCAGCTTGCCGTCTACAACCAAACAAAGATTATCTATCTATCTATCTAAAGTCCCATCTTTTTTGTGGAAGACTCAAAGCAGTGCACATAAACCCTGCTTGGCATTATTTTAGATAAAGCATATGATACGATAACCTAAATCAAGGAGAAGCATGACTAAGAAAAGGAAGCCAGCCCTAAGTTTTGGAAACCTCTAAAACACTTGAGGAGATAATTGCATTTCTCTGAATTCTGGCGTCTTTATCAGATAAAATAATTAGATTGAACTAATCCACTGGTTTTCAAAAGATGCCTCACTGACACTCTTTAAAGGCTGCCTTGTCATAGATCACAGAGGACTTATGGAGGAAGGATATGGAGGCAGGATAGAGGGTTCATAGGTAGTCTGTCCCAACTCCAGCCAACAAACTCTACTTTCCTTTGTACTGTATTGAGAGCTTCCAAGTAAGATTTTTTTTCTGAATAAAAGGACCACCTGCTTTAAAAATATCTGGAAAGTTTCTCACTTAACAATAGCTAAAGACCATGTTATTTTTCAATGGCAATGGCATCCAATTTTAGGTTACCTCCCTAAAAGTTTAGGGAAAAGTTTAAGTTACTTCCCTAAAAGTCTAAGCTGAGTTTAACTCATCAAAGTGTTCTAAATATCATAACTAACAATATTGAAGTTCTTTGAGGTTTTCACACAATATCCAAATTACTCTGAAATTTAGCCTCATTGTTTCATGGGGTTTCTACCAACTATCTGTTTTGATGAACACAATAGGTCCAATCTGTACCCTATAAGGAATTATCTTTTGAGGACATTCAAGCATGCTGCGGAATTTCCCAACAGAGAACATTCTATACATTATTGATAAAAATCTAAAAGCATATTTACCCTATGACCCAGTAATTATGCTTTGAGTATTTAATCCTATGGTTTGAATGATTTGAATTTGTCCCCCAAAGTTCATGTGTTGGAAGCTTAATCCCAACACAACAGTGTTGAGAGATGGGGTCTAAGAGGTGATCGGGTCATGAGTTCTCTGCCTTCATGAATAGATTAATGTTGCTATCTCAGGGGTGGGTTAGTTGTAAAATTGAGTTTGGGCCCCTCTTGCCCTCACTTTCACCGTCTCTTGCCCTTCTGCCTTCCACCATGGATGACTCAGCACTAAGGCCCTCCCCAGATACCAGCACTGTGCTCTTAGACTTCACAGCCTCTAAAACCATGAACTAAATAAACTTCTTTTCTTTTTAAATTACCCAGTCTGTAGTATTCTGTTATAGCAACACAAAATGAACTGAGACAGGTATTCTAGAGAAATAAGCGCAAAAAGAACAAAAGAATACTCCTGGTAACATTGTTTGCACTGAAGAAAAAAGTTGGAAACAACTTAAATGTCTAACAAAAGACAATGAATAAAAAAGCTATAGATTCTGATAGGCTTTCCTTTGTATGTTACTTGTTTCTTTCGCCTTACCGCTTGCAGAAGGGCCTCTTTAGTATTACTGAGCCATAAAAATGAATGAATTAACATCTTTTGCAGCAATTTGGATAGAACTGGAGATCATTATCTTAAGTGAAGTATCCCAGGAATGGAAAAACAAATACTACATGTACTCTCTAATAATTTGGAACTTATCAGTGGGGACACATGGAAACACAGAGAAGTAAAAATCATTGGAAATCCCGAAAGTAGGAGTGGGTGGAGGGGAGGGGTAAAAACCTGCCTAACAGGTACCACAAAAACTATACAACGAGCACACTAATAGCCCTGTCTTAAGCGTTATAAGAACTATCCATGTAACAAAAACATTTGTACCCCCTAATATTTTGAAATAAAAGAAAAACAGTGTTTGTTGAGTGAATAAAAAAAAGCAATAGACATATACGATGGGATAGAAGTTCAAAAAAGTGAATTGTAGTTACTTGTAACTGTATGAAAAGATCCCCAAACGTTACTTTTTTGAATTTAAAAAATTAGGTGGAGGAAAGTAAAGACAGAAAGTGGCACAAAGCAAGTAATGTAAACTGAAAAATTGTATTATATATTTTCTACGATTATGTATGTGGAGTACCTACAGAAAAGACTGGAAAAAATCACCCAAACTCAAAATAATGTTGTCCTCCAAGGAGGATGTGTGCGTTTGGGGTGGAGCAGTGTTTGAAAGAAGGCTGTGTATAGAGACAGAGATCAATTGGGACTTTAAGATTTAACCAAAATGCTGTAGATCTTTTTGAAAAAGGTAAATACTATCTGGACATTTATTACTTGCATAATTAGAAAAGCAATAATATTCCTAGAAAAATGACTGAAGCCAACAGTACCAAATTGTGAGTGGTAGTTTATTCTGACAGGTGGAAAAATATGTTATTGTTCTTTCATATCCTTTCCTATAGTTTTATGATTTCATGACCCAACATCCAAACCCATATGCTTAAAAGACTAAGTTTTCATTAAGGCAGGGCTTGTGAGATATGGTTCTTGATTTCAATCAATTGAGTTTCCACCAATCAGCTTCCAGCAATGCATCCTGGAGTCACACAGAGCCATCAGCAGCATCCGTATTAGAGGCAAGCCACAAACTAATGTGCCAAGACTGTGAAACAGGGCTTTGTGAACAAGCGGTTAGACTCGGTGGGCCTTAGAAACTCAACGGACACACAGGGTCCCTGTCCTATAAAAAGGTAGCAACAACAAAGAAGGGAAACAAAGTAACAAACAATTAAGTGTTCTCCCCTCTGGCCATACTGGAGAGCAACAAAGGAGGCACTTAACAGAGAGGTAAAATTGAGCACAGGAGGGAATATTTTGACAAAAATTGAGTGCAAGAGAGAATTACAGGTCGTGTCAAAGATTTTGGGCATTTGGGGGTGGCAAAGGATGCTGGGAAGCTGCACACCAAAGCAACATAGGCCATATCTCTTAGGGGCCACGTGAAAGAAGGCATAAAGCAATAGCGTGTAGACGGAGGTCACCCATAAATTGTCAGAGTTTCCAGTGTACCTCAAGCAGTCTGCACAGGTAGTGCTAAACAGGGTGACGTGGAGTATTTTCTGCTTGTTAAATTTCTTAAAATAACTTTGTGGCAAGAGGAATTATTCTGAATTTCAGGAATTTGCTGGAGGTCTAGGTTGGGAGACTATACTTCCTAAAAACATCCCTTGAAGACAATGGCCCAAGGGGCTTGGAAAATTTGAACCTTGTGACAGGATGAATCTATGTGTTCTGGTGTGAAATCAGCCACTCTTCCGGACAGGTTCTAGGACAGAACTTATCACATTATATCATAATTGTTGGTTTGCCCAGTGAACTTGCACCTACTGAGCTATAAACTCCTTGAAGGCCAAGACATGACATTATTCATCAGTGATTTGACAGTAGCTGGTATAGAGCTTGACACACAGAATATTTATAATATGGTTTTCACTGATGAATGAATTGGGACATTCTTAATCAGGTTTCCATGTTTACATCGTCCAAAATCCATTCTCCTTCAGAGTTATGTGGCTTTTCACAAGCCTTACTTCCTCTTGTCCACATATCTGCAAAATGAGGATAATGTGTCAGTCATTTCTTGACATAAATCATTTCAGCTGACATATTCCAGACAGGCTCATCTTACAAACATGAGTTTTGGCTGGGCAACACTGGCTGGCTGAGTAGTAATAAGTTAACTGTCTCTGGCCTCAAAGAATTAAAAATTTAGCTCTTTCTTCTGGTTGGATTTTCCAACTCTTTTCAGATAAGATATTCACTAAAGAAAAAAAAAAAAGCTTAAAAAGAACTTCCTTACTGCTCTGGCTGCTGAGTCATCAAATGAGTGAGCCAGATACTTTGGGCTACAAGAAGCATGAAGAAAAATTCGTCAAATCAGGGTGGGGACTCAGTGCTTAGAAAAAGAAAAACTAACACAAAGCCAATGAGATAGGGAGAGAGGCAAAGGGTTGGGTTTACTGCAGAGTGGTGGTAGAGATGAGAGACACAGAAACAAAGAGAAAGAGACCCAGACTCCCAAGGAAAAATGGAAAGAGACCAAAGATCAAGCCCATTTCCTAACTTCCGTTTATCAGTTTCCATTCTAGGTACTGTGCCAACTGCTCAAATAAAGACATGGAAAGATGCTTTGGAGGCACACACACATGAATGCCAAAGGAGGAAAACTAGAGGGCCATAATAGATACCAAAATAAGGGTAGTTAGACTGAGCCCAAGTGATTCCCTGTTGAGGAGGTCAGAGGGCAGGTGTTCTGAGCAGGGGTACATGTATTTAAAGCCACAAGTGTGTGAAAGCGTGTGAACACACTAGGGAATAGCTAAGTCATGTGAGAAGAAAGTGGTCATGGGAATCACCAGAGCTGAAGCAGAAGCAACCTGCCAATACCTATTGGATTCCATATTTAGAAGTTTATTTATCTGGGGCCAAAAATGACCAGTAAAAGCTTTTAACCAAAGGATTATGTCTGTGTTTGAGAGAGAGAGAGACATTTTGAGAGGTAGAAATGGACACACAGAGGAAGAGACAGAAACATATATTTATTTTCTAAGATCAGATTGATTAGCGGCAAAATCAGCTTGATCAGTGTCCTAATCTCAGACACCTAAACTCCCAGGTGCTCACCCTAGCGAAATTCCAGAGTTGGTTGTTCCTTATTTTTATTCCCTGGAACACTGGGTCTAGTCATATGCTATCAATATCTGGTGTCCAGGTAGCACTTCCGCAGGGTGGCGGAGAGAGGAGGACAGGGACCCAGCCAGATAAAAAAAAACTACTTACTGCCTAAACTAATAAATTGGGACCTGGCATCCATGCCTGGTAGATGTCAGCTGCCAGCCTGTTTAGCTGCCCACACTGGCAGCCACATGGCAGTGTTTTAATGAATTGCGGTATTGGGCAGGTCCAATGTAAGAAGATCTTTTGCTCATTACTATTTTCTGGAGTCAGACACAGAGGTGACTACCAGGCTTTCTGGTAGCAGAGAAGCATGAGCTATGCTTTGGGGACAGGAAAACTCCAAGTTTCACAAATCTCCCACGGGAGAGAGCCAGCAGGGTTTGGGAATTCTAACAACATGCAAGTGCCTACTGGGAGCTTCTTGAGTTGGGATGTATCTAGACAAGCTGGGGTCCAAGTTGCAGCTCCCCACTTATTTTATTCACAGTATCGACAATCCTGGAAACCACCTAAGACTTTCCCAATTCCAAACCTTTGCTTAATCTTTCCTTTCTACCTGGACCTCTCCATCTTCAGGCTTGATCTCCCTCTAGTTCTTTCCAACTCCCCTCCCACTTTTCCCCAACGCTTATCAGTGACAGCCCCAATCCTTACTACAAATCCTTGGTTTCTTGGGATCCCTCTTGGCCTTAGCCCTCTCCTACTCTACTGCATTCTTTCTGCCATCAAATTGTGGGTGTTATCTCCCTTTTTCCATTGCTCCATGTCAGATCTCCATCATCTCACATGACTTATCATTATGGCTCTATGGTATTAATACATAACACTTAACCTACGACAGGGGCTATTCTCAGTGTGTATATGTATTATCTCAATGGGTTCATCACAACAGCCCTGTGAGATAGACACAATATCTCCATTTTTCAGATGTGGAAACTGAGACACAGAAAATTAATAAGTGGACACTGAGCCCATGTTTCCTAACTCGCTCACCACATCGGCTCCCTCCCCACCTAAGTTGCCTTCCCTTAACCGTGTCTTCTATGTTGAGATCAGATCATCTTTCCAAAGCAGAAATCTGGTCATTTATTCTCTGTTCTGTGGGATACTGAGCAGGCGTGGCAGAGAATAAAACCCCTCCTGTCTTTGTCTCAGCCGGCAGAAGCAGACATACACAAAACTAATGGGATTCTAAGTTTTGGTTCCATCCTGAGGGACCAAAGTGTCTGGAGATACAGGCTGTTACAATTTCAAGATACAAACTGTTACAATTAGAAACTTTGGGTGTACCATTTTACAGAGGATTTTAGGAAAGAAATTTTAGATAAATTCTAAGTTTTCGCTAAGATGCAAGGGCAGATCTGCTGGGGCAGGTGGGTGATTTCCTGGAGATGGAAGTGTCCAGACTTACAGGAAACAGTTCAGGAGTGTAACCACATACTTGGCCTCAGTAAACAAGAATCTCAGGCTCACAGGGCTGGAATCAGTATTCTAACCAAATAAATATCTTAGTAATGTTCAAAGGCTGTATAGATACCCTACTGCCCCAAGTATAGGGATGGAATTATTTTTGTTTAAAACAGACGATAAATTCTCTGATAAGACCTTTAATGACTGATATATATTAGGCACTTTTTCTCAAATAATAAGCAGTATGACTGGCTTCACTGAGTGAGGAATTTTGATAACTACCATACATGTGTTGTCTCTGAGTTACACACATACAACATACAAATAAAGCATTTATTATTACCTTTATTTTATAGATGGAGGAACCAAGTCTCAATGAGATTAAACAACTTGCTCTAAGCCCTTCTACATTACACACTAGGATGTTGTGGTTTTTAACTCAAGCAGAGCTCATTCTGACCCAAGAATCTGTATGTGTCCTACTAAACCCTGCCAGAATCTCAGCAGATGTGTCAATGAGCCCCCACTTACTTCTACCTGGTGCCACTGAAGAAGCCTGGCCTTTGATCACTTGGGGAGCATTAAATAAATTTAGGCTAAAATATGCCTCTTCTTTAATCAATGTACATAATTTCAAGTACAGGTTTGTGTCCACATGACTTAACACATTTCCTTGTCCCTAGAAATACAAAATACAATGAAGGACACAAGCTGAGATTCTTGAAAAGAAAAAAAAAAAAACTTCAAATTAACCACCAATATAAACTAGAATTTTACCAATTGTTCTTAAAATTAAAAAGCCTGAGGCAACCAAGCTTGTGAAGTCCTGAGTTCAAGAAGATCTGGGTTCTAGTTTGAGCTCCATCATCTAGGTCATTTTGTGCATGTACCTTAAATTCTCTGAGCTTTAGTTCACTTGTGTAAAAACTGGGCTATTAATATCTAACTCACGAGATTTTGAAACTCAAGTAAGTTAACATTGTATTAAATTGCAGCCTATCTCCAACACCTTTGAATTTGACCATAATTACATCATTCATTCCACAATGAATAGCAACTTGCACTCAGGTAGCATTTACATGTTTCCAAGACAATTTTATTATCTATTACTCTATTGGATGTTACCCTTATACTGAATTTCAAGCAAGTGTGTATTATTAGCCCTTTGATTAATGATAAAATTAAGGACTGAGGACATTTTGACTTGCTTACTTTTGTCCATTGAGCTAATGATTCACCCAGAGTCCTAACTCTGTGCATTTTTCTCATGCTCACACCAAAATAGACAAATCAGGTTAAAAATGCATTTTATGTCTTAAGTAACCAGTTTAATTGTTTGCACACTTCTCCAGGGAAGAGAATTGGCCAATGTTACTTACATTTGCCACCGCATAGAGGTACAATATGGGAGCCACTTACATGCAGCAATGCAAATATCACTGAGGAGAGACGTACATTTTAATGATACTTAATAGGAGAAAATCGCTGTCTTCTCCCATTAAAAAGAAGCACATTTTCCCCCTTGTACAAGGCAGTGAATGTCTCTACTTATACTCAAGGAAATAGACAAGGAAGAAATAACACAAATAATTTTAAGTCAATAGTAGCCATACTCATTACCTTAAATGAATTCTTAAAACAAAAATTTTAAAAAACTTGTGTAAGGTTTCCACAGGAGAAGAACTTTGCCTGTGATAACATCAGCCATGCCTAGATCCATGCATTTTTAATTTTCAAAACTTCTGATGAAATGCTACTTCAGAAGAGTGGCTAATTTAAAGTTTTTTTCTTTCCAAGAATCTAAAAATGAGTTTCTCTTTTTCTTCACTTATCTGATTCCTACTCATTCTTCAGAACTCAGTTAAAATAATCTTCCCCAGTGACATCTTCACACCTCCCCTCCAATATTAGGTTTATTCCCCTTTTATATTTGTAGCACATTTAACAACTTCAATGAAATAATTACCTGGATACATATATAATGTTTTTCTCTACAGTTGTAAATGTAAGTTTCATAAAGGCTAAAATATGTATGTACAGTTTGTCACTATCTCCAGTGCCTAGCCTAGTAGCTGGCATATCCTCAATGCCTAAAAATTAGTTCTCAAATGATTGAGTGAAAGAATGAACGAGTATTTGTTCTTATAGAAATATGATAATTGGTAGGATTGGTTGGAGAGAGCCTGATGAAAAGGAGATAACTTGAAGTCATCTCATACAGATGGTAATTAGTAAGATTCAGGAAGAAGATGGGGTAAGATAATATTATGTCAGGCAGAGAGTATAATGGGACAGATGGGAAAAAAAAAAAACTTGGGCATATAAACTATCACAGCGAGTGAGAAGCAGGCGAATCATTGGTTGATGTATCTGAGCCGAGAGCAGGCCCCACCCATGAAAAAGTAATTTGAAAATAGATATCAGTGTTTTCTCATAAGACCTCTGAATTATCTCAAGTTTGTAGAGCAACACGGAGACTGATTTCTAACAGGAAGACAGTGTGCTTCAGACTTATATGACGTCTTCAAATAATATCCTGAAAAATGACCCTATCTCACCAAGTCTCCTATTCTCACTTGACTTGAATCCACCATCATCTCTTCCCTAGACAATTATAATGACCTTCTTGTCAGATGCACGCTTATCCTTTTGCATCCAGATAACAGGATCTTCAACTAATATCACAGTGAGCTTTTACAAATGTGGATCAGGTCACATCCCTTCATTGCTAAAACCTTCAGTGGCTTCCCATCCACTCTCCCGGCCACGGCATTTTAAGCCCTACACAATGTGAACACTGGCTACGTTAATGCTCACTCACAGCCAGGCATGCTGACCTTGTTCTGTTCCTTGAACAAGCCAAGTCTTTTTTTGTCCTCCAAGCCTTTGTGTATGATATCTCTGGCTGGATATCTCTCCCCTAAGGTCTTAAAAAGGCTTACTACTTATCATTTAAATTATACTAAAAGATTATTTACTCAGAAATTTCCCTTTTGCACTCCTCTTCAAATCGGCAACTTTCCGTCTATCCCGTCAACCCATGAATTAGTCAGGCTGTTATACTGCAAAAAAGAAACAAACAAAAAACAAAAAATTTAGCTTATCACTACCAAGGTCTAGCTCTTGCTCACTCTCATGTCCATCACAAGCCAGCTGTGGGCTCTACTCTGTATTTCCTCACTCCAGCAACCAAACTAGCAGATCATTCAACACTTAAGGCAAGAATGTGGAAAATTAAATACTGGCATGTAAAGCTCCCACCCAGAAGTGATACCTGTCCTTCCGCTCAGGTTTAATTGGTCAAAGTGAGTCGTAGCACACATAACATCAAGAGGGCAGGAAGGTACCATTCTCCCATCCTTCCAGAGGGAGGACTGGAAGTATTCTGTGAACAGCATTTATGACTGCTGCAATCTGCTTTGTTCTTCTTAATAGCACCCATTATTTCCTAAACTGTATTCATTTTTAACATGGTTACAGGCGGACAAGGACCCAATCTTTCACATTCACTGCTGTATGCTTAGCACATTAAACAGTGCCTGGAACAAACTAGATGCTCAATACATACTTGTTTATTATTGAAGAGCTATTGAAAATAACGAGAGGGTTCTCATTGAAAAATCAGGCTCGAGGATAGGGAAAATATTCAATGACATCTTAAGAATCTTTGTAGAACTGTGATGTAACAAAGTCTTTAACCACTTATTTATTGAACTTATTCATTCATCCATTCACTCGCTACCCAACAAACATAACCAAGAACCTGCTATACCACAGTCACCCTGCTTAGTGCTGTGAATAGCATGATGAATAAAACATAGTTCTTGACCTCAAGGCACTGACACTCGAGATAGGGGCGTAGATAAGTAAACAAATAAATGCAATACAAGAGGATCAACTCCAACAGAAAAATGACAGATTCTCTCCAAATTATTGAAAAGGTGTCATACTCCCCCACCCCCACCATGGTCTGGATAATAAAAGCACAGATTTAGGCCAAGTAAATTGGCCCATCAATCAGAATATTTCTCTCAGGGACTCGCTTCTAACAGTGTTGTCCAAATTGTCCGCCAAGAGAAACTTGGTACGTTTTCCAGACTTGAGCTTATAAACAGCGTCTCTTTGGGGAGGGAAACAGGCAATGGGGAGAAAGACAACTTCACTTGTATCATGGGAATCAGAGATTTTAGAAATAACCAACATCTGCAGCTCATCACTGGCTAAAAATAAGTACTTCTTTGCAGTATGCCAGATGTTCTTCTTCACTGGAACTACTCTGTAAGAAATACAGTATGGTCAAGGCAGAGAATAGAAGCAATCAGTGAGAACAGCCCACCCGTAGAGTAATCGAGTCTTAACTGGAACCCCAGACCATTCAACTGGGAGGAATGTAAGAGATTACTTATAAGCCCATTGTTTTTCCCTTCTTAGTGATAAGAATGTGAAGACCCAACACTGTTCAGAGGTCCAGGACAAGAAGCCACTTAGGGATAAAATAATAGGTCCTCTTTATTTTGCTCTGCTTGAATATGTTGTAATTTTTTCTCTTCTATTAATTAAGAGCAGTCACATTTCCCCTCTAGTTTCTATACACACACACACACACACACACACACACACACACATGTATATAATATACATAGATATATAAAATATACCCAACAATTGTTAAAGGGACATGCATATATACCAATGCTAGGCATTGCTATTAGTAAGAAAATATTGTGAAGTGAGAAAAGACAAAATAAGGAAAGGAAGAAAACAAAATGATTCTTGTCCACAATGTAGTTAGAGCCTAAAAGAAACCTTAGTGTTGAATAAATTACGGAGTTCACCCCAACTTTATGTAGATTAGAAGAAAAGCAATACCAGACTATAAAATACATGTAAGAAAGACCAAAATATCCCAGATTTTTTTCATGATGATGATTTATATTTTTGTTTAACATCTAAAATAACTAATTTTTTGAAAAATAATATATCAGGCAGTCATAGAAATGTGCCTTTCAGATCTCCTGCTATGGGGAGCAGAGGTGGTTGATAACCCTAGCTTTTGCCCACACTGTTATCAATATTAATTAATTAGTACAGATCCACCACTGTGTCTGTACTAAGGCCAAGTTTAGACAACGACTGAGCACAACAGAGATACTCATGCAGGCCCACTGGGACTCCTCCAGTGGGTGACTTTGGTTTGAGGACTCCTATCAACTCAGGTGGACCTTTCTTGGAACTGTATTATTGTCTGATACTCTCCTGCCCTTTTCTTCCCCCTCTCCTTCAAAGGTGTCAGACCTACATTGCAGTCTGAAACCTCTCGCACCTTCTCCAACTCTGTCCCCTGTATCCTTCACAGGTGTTCTCTCCAATAAATCCCTTGCACGTCTAATCAGATCTGCTTCCCAGAGGACCCAAATTAATGTGAGTGAGCGTTCACACTCTCCAACTTTGCTGGGGCCTTGAACACTTATTTTCTTTGCCTAATAGGTAACTGAGACCTGGATACAATAGAAAGTAAAGATAATAATCTATAATCAAACCTAACTCTGAATCCAGATGCATGGGCTTGAGTGTAATTTTATTTCTATAGATTTTGTAGTCTTGTCTCTAAGAATATTCATCTGTGGAGATGCTAATAAGGCATGTGACAAGAATTGATACACTTAAATAAGGACATTACCTTATTTGACAGTGATTTATTAATTGTAAAAGACAAAATTTTTCTTTACATTTTTATGCTATTAGACTAAGTTTGTATTTATGGTCATTTTTAAAAATTATAGAGTTCCAGTTCAATATGAAGGATTAACCACATAAATCCATTTCCACTTCCCCTCTATGCTTCTTAAAATAATAGTATTTTCTGGTTTTTTAAAATTTTTCATAGATATATAATATTAGTACATGTTTATGGAGTATACGTATATTTTGTTATGTGTATGGAATGTGTAATGATCAAGTCAGGGTGTTTAGGGTATCCATCACCTCAGGTATTTATCATTTGTATGTGTTGACATTTCAAGTCCTCTCTTCTAGTTAATTTGAAATACACAATATAATTTGAAATTATTTTTAACCATAGTCATCTACTGTTCTATCAAACACTAGAAACTAAATTCAAAAAGGCAAATTAAGAAGATGGGGAAACAGTAAAAGAGAAATCTCTGCATATTTTGGAAAAATAGTGGGTAGAGAGGCATTACCTGCAGGAGTAGAGCAAAGGAATCTGCGCTCTGGTGCCTCTAGGTGGGTACTGAGTGAGGACAACCCGCTTAATCTCCAGAAGCCCTGCAAGGATTAGAATCTAGAGATGCAAAGCACCACCAAAGACAGAAGCAAGGGTGCTGATGAAAGAGACTTGTTAGAAGTCTGGATATACAGAGCCAGTGAGATTCTAGATCCCACCTCCCCACCATTCCCGCCAACCCTAAAGGAGACTGAAGATTTATTTTCTAGGGAAACTGGGCATGAGAAGCTCAAGACTCAAGGAGAGAAACCAGAATAAAAGGAAGGGGGAGGCACAGACTGAGAAGAGTGAGATTTGGGGAAAATCTGTTCCTGCCCATAGAATGGTATAATAGTAGATTATTCTCCATAGAAACCTACAAGACTTAAAGAGAAACAAAATCTAGAGACAAAAATAGGTAAGTATAGTCTCAGTGATGTTGGTATTGAGAAGTCAAGTGCTGCTATAGCAAATAAGCTAAAAATGTGGCTTTGGAAGTGGGTAATAGGTAGAGATGAAAGAATTTTGAATCATATGGTAGAAAGAGCTTAGATTGCCTTGAAGAGATGGCTGGCAGAAATAGGAATGTTACAGCCAATTCAAGTGAGGACTCAGAGGGAAGTCAACAGCACACAGAGAACATTTCTATCATTTTAGAGAATACAGATATCATCATGAACAGAATAGTAGTAGAAATATAAATGTTAAAGGTGCTTCTGGAAATACCTTGGAAGTAAATGAGGAACATGCTATTAGAAACTGGAGAAAATGCAATCTTTGTTATAAAGTAGCATAAAACTTTACTAAATCACATTCTATTGTGGGTGGAAGGCAGAACTTGTAAGTGATGAACTCGGACGTTTAGTTGAGGATATTTTCAAGCAAAATGTTGAAGGTGAAGCCTGGTTTCTCCTTGGTGCTTATAAGAAAAGATGAGAGGAAACAGGTAAATTAAGGAAGGAATTGTTAAGCAAAAAGCAACTGGTCCTTAATGATTTGGGAAGCTCCTTGTTGATCCAGCCCATCAAAGATACTAAAATTAGGAAACTCACTGATGAAAAAGCATCTTCTGGAGAGATGACCAAACGTACGGCTGGATCAACTTCAGCTAAAGAGATTAGGTGTATACCTCATGAATCCAATCAATTGTCTCAGCCAAATTCAGGAATAGAGATGGCGTTATTCAGGAAGGATCTGTGGAAGACTGTACTATCTAATAGTGTAAATCTGGGTGACATACAATGGGAGGCCCACATGTTGAGAATGTTATATTAGCAGAAATGTGACCAGCTTGGACTGAAAGGGACAGAGAATGAATAAAATGAAAGAAGGTCGTTAGACTCCCAAGATTCTACTGGCAGGAAACTAACAGCGATTTCAATCACTCTGCAGTGAAGCCCAGCAGTAGACAAGAGCTTGGACATCTCATAGACATAGAGCTTTAGCTTTTCAGTGTCTTCTCCTCATTAAAAAACAACAGCTGATCAGTTATTTAAGAAAAATCTTCGACATAGATGAAAGATCAAAATAAGAAGATAAAAAGGAAACCTGAAGAAACTGAAATAATGTTTAAACTAGAAAAAGTAAACTATTTTCCCTCCCTGCCCCACCTCCCCACATTCACACAAAATAACCCTAACTGGAATTAATATCCTGAGAGAACTAGAAGGTGATGTTGCTTTCATGAAATAAAAACAGGGTGCCAGAAAAAGAGAAATAAGAAGATAATAAGAAAAAGTACTTGAATCATAAAAATCTAATAGCTGAGGTTAAGATATCATTGGAAAAGTTGGAAAATAAGATTGATAAAATCTCCTAGAAAACAAACCAAGAGGTGAGAAATGGGAAATACATAAAAATCAGAGCATTATCCCATGAGGTACGATATTCAATCAATAGGAGTTTAAAAAAACAAAACAGCGAGGCACTGAACAGAGAAAGCAGAAAAGAGAAAGTTAACAACCAAATACAGTATAATTTCCTAGTATTGAAAAAGACAAATTTCTGGTACAGTATGTGTTTGGCACTAAATGGCAAAAAAGAAGCACACAGCAAGCATATCACTATGAAATATCACAATAGCAAGGACAAAGAGAAGATCCATCTCTCAAAGAGAAAGAAAACCAAGTCACACATAGAAGGTCAAAAATCCCCCAAACAACCACCTTCTTGACAAAAACGCTGGAAATTAGGAGACAGAATAAGAATGTTTTCATTATTTTGAATAAAAAATCTTAGTTTTCCTTGGTCATTGCAGGGAGCCAAGAGCTATTACCTAAAAGAAAAATGATAATTATGAAATGTCAGCATATTATTTAGCAGTATTTAAATAAATATTAGGGAATGAATCTAAAATTGTTGAAGTTGCACCCTTGAAGGGGATGGGTTGGCAGTGTAGCAAGAAAATTTTAGGACTGTTTATCTTTTTTTTTTAATTCTTTTTTAAATTTTTTTTTTTACCTTTTTTATTTCAGCAAATTATGGGGGTACGAATGTTTAGGTTACATGTATTGCCCTTGCCCCACCCGAGTCAGAGCTTCAAGCGTGTCCATAAACCACAGATATGTATGCCTTCATAAAATTATAAATTAATTTAGACAAAATACCTTGCCCAAATACATAATATCTCCCCTTCACATGGATTCAAAGGGCCATGTGACAGTGTATCTTTTAAGATTTGGAATCTTTAAGAAGTAGAGCTGATCAAATACAGGTATTTAAGGTAAAATCAATTCGGTGGCATTGAATTTTATCTTTAAATAATTAGTTTTGTGTGTACATTTGTGTGTATGTGTAATATTTGACAAATTGAGGTACAATCCTATTTGATTATTCATAACATTTAAGAAGAAGCAAAACTTTGCAAGCATTCCTCTGGTATAGCATATTGAACCAAGACTTTGTATTCAAAGGATAGACTTTTATTGCTATTTGATCCCAGCTATGAGAACTATAAACATCAGAATAGTGGATTGACTCCTCCCTCAGAATCGACAGAGTGCTGGAACTAATTCTCTTCTTTAAATCAAAATGTAAGCCTAATGTGCTTAGAAAACCAAACTCAAGAAGAACCAAAAATGTATTAAAAGAAAAATAAATTGCAGGAGGGAAAATGCCAGGGAGCGTTTTCCAATGCTCAGCTTTTCTCTCCAGTATTAACTCTTAGTTTTATAGATTCAATCAATTTAGACAATAATTATAATCACTTATCTTTGATAATTTAAAACTTCTATATTCTATTAATAGAGAAACATTACATTCTGCATTTTGTTCACAACTGATGGGCCATAAATAATTGTGTTTATCATATTTTTACACAAAAACTGATTAGCATTAATGATCTAAAACTAGTTCTTCCTTGTAAACAGGGTTGTCTCTTGATAAATAGGTATAAATTGATTTATTCATTCAGCAAACATTTATTAGATATCTCTTACATGTCAGGCATGGCCGTAGGTACTAGGGCCACACATGATCATTACAGATGACCAGCTGTGTGGTCCAAAGCCTTCTGCAAAAGTGTCTTTCAATATGGCTTGTTAGTTCTTGAATTTTGCTAAGTTTACTAAGGTAAACTGGGTTAACTGGAATAATATTTTAGTGTTTATCTCTAATTAAGTGTGGGCACACCAAATAGAATGGAACTTGCTTTCACAGTTCACTGCATAGCGAAGACAACCAGTGAGTGTGCATCTGGATCAGGCTTGGTGCTAAGCAATTTGTTTTATGCCATTTAATCTCAACAGTGACCTTCTAACATAGCTATTATTATTCCCATAGTACAGAAACAGAAACTGAGGTTTACAGAGTTTAACCCTGTTTGGGGGCCCAGGATTTATGTTTTCCCACTTCCCTGGCCCAATTTTGGTTCACTTTCACTTATCCTTGAGGTCTCATTTTCACTCTCATTTCCTTGATATCACCGCACTCTCTAAAAATTCACTATCACAAAATACTCTACCTTTATGACAATTACTTGTTTAATTGTCACTGCCTGTCTGTGCTTTCCTGAGGACTATTTTTTATGCTTTATATTCTTAATCTCTAAAAAATGAAAGTAACAATGATTATCTCATAGAATTATGTGAGAATTAAGTTAATTCACCTAGAATCATTAGAAAAGTGCCTTGCACATAGTAAACACCCAATAATGTGAGCTTTTATTATTGCCAGTAAAATGGAAATAACCATATAATTTCACATTATTGTCATTGGGATCCAGTAGAATTATGGATATAAAATTTCTTTTTAAAATTCAAAGTTCTACCCAAAAGAACAAAAGTCGCTCTATGAAAAAGATACCTGCACCGGAATGTTTATAGCAGCACAATTCACAATTTCAAAGATGTGGAAACAACCCAAGTGTCCATCGATACATGAGTGGATTAATAAAATGTGGTATATGTATACCATGGAGTACTGTTCAGCTTTAAGAAACAATGGTGATATAGCACCTCTTGTATACTCCTGGATAGAGCTGGAACGCATTCTACTAAGTGAAGTATCCCAAGAATGGAAAAACAAGCACCACATGTACTCACCATCAAATTGGTATTAACTGATCAATACATAGGTGCACATATAAGAATAACATTTATTGGATGTCGGGCAGGGGGAGGGGGAGGGGGAGGAGGGGACGGGTATATGAATACACAAAGAGTGCGATGCGCACCATCCGGGGGATGGACACGCTTGAAGCTCGGACTTGGGGGTGGGAGGCAAGGGCAATATACGTAACCTAAACATCTGTACCCCCATAATATGATGAAATGAAAAAAAAATTCAAAGTTCTAAGGGAATATAAGGAAATATCACTTCTCTTATTGTTTTTATTGCACATCAAATTGATTAGAGCATCTCGATAGCTATTGTTTTCGCTATCTCTAACTTCTATAAAATAAATGGATTGAGCCAAATCATATTTCCATTTTAGGTTTGGCATTCTCTCATATTCCAGTAGTCAAACTGCTGCTGATTTAATGAGTGCGTTTTATACATACTCTGAGTTATGGCCTATGATTTCCTATTTGGCTTTTTTAAAAAATCAACTCAACTAAATTGCTGCCCACTACTTTGGGAGAGGAAAATGTCAAGGTTTTATTGGCTAGTATCATCAGAAAAAGTAGCATATATGATCTCCTGAGAAAACAGGCAGAACAATAAATCATTAATTTCATCAGATAGTATCCTGTATTTCGTTTCATTTAGTAAGTTTTTACTGAACCCAATTTATATGTGTATAAGGTCTTCATCAGATAGAGGTACCAGAAAAAGAGGGCAATCAAACATCATGAGATGGAAAAAAGTACCCCACCTTAACACTATACATGCAAAAAATATTTATAATCCTTTTCTTAACATTCTCTTATGCCCTTTTAATTTCCCTAGACTCGATTTTTCCCCTTTTCAATGTTTTCCAAAAGAATTCCAATGTAAAATCTGTGAGAAATATCAGAAGGATAGTTACAAAATAAAAATGACACTACCCTAGTTCTGAAAAGTGGAGATTTAAAATATATATCATACTAATATTAGTATTACACTCCAGTTGCTTTTAAAACTGCAGTCAGCAATGGGACACTGGCATAAAGATAGACATACAAATGCACAGAATAGGTTCCACATGTGGACCCACACAAACATAGTCAACTGACTGTTGACAAAATTTCCAAAGTAATTCTTGTAGAGAGGATAAACTATTTAACAAATGTTAGAATGATAGGACATCCATTTGCAAAAAACAGAAAAACCTGAACCTTGACACTTAACCTCACACTATATGCAAAAATTAACTTGTGCTGGATCATAGCCAGGTGTGGTGGTACATGCCTGTAGTCCCAGCAACTAGGGAGGCTGAGGTGAAAGGATTGCTTAAGTCTAGGAGCTCCAGGCCAGCCTGGGCAACATAGGGACACTCCAGCTCTACAAAGACAAAAAAAAAAGAAAAAAGAAA
>RJWJ010028191.1:0-21592 GCA_004363605.1 Indri indri | reverse complement strand
AACCTCTGTGGAAAAGAATCTGGAGATACCTCAGAGAGCTAAAAATAGAAATACCATTTGATCCAGCAATAGCACTGTTAGGCATCTACCCAAAAGAGCACAAAACATTCTATGATAAAGACATCTGCACCCGAATGTTTATGGCAGCACAATTCACAATCGCAAGGATGTGGAAACAACCCAAGTGCCCGTCAATCCAGGAGTGGATTAATAAAATTTGGTATATATTTACAATGGAATATTACTCAATCATAAGAAACGACAGTGATCTAGCACCTCTTACACTTTCTTGGATTAAAATTAAGCCCATTATCCAAAGTGAAGCACCGAAAGAGCAGAAGAATGGGCTCCACTTGTACTCACCATCAAACTGGTTCTAACTGATCAACACTAAGTTGATCACATGGCAGAAATACTCTCTAGGGATTAGGGGGATGGGGGGGCAAATCAACAGCTAAAGGACATGGGGAGCACTAAGCGGGGGGGAGGGAAGGGCACGCCTTAAACCCGCACTTGGGTGAGGCAAAGGCATAAAGTGTAACTGTAGTGTTTGTACCCTCACAATACCCTGGAATAAAATTTAAAAAAAAAAAAAAAACAACAACAAAAAAAAAAAAAGGCTTTGCTGTTTGTTCAAAAACCCTATGAGGTTACTTAAAAGGTGATTTTGCTAACAAGGAAAATTTTGAAATCTATAACCCATCACAGCGTTCCTTCAGTACTGATCATACTGTTGATTATTTTTGGAACAGAACTGCCCTTGCCACACTGGTCAATTATCAGAGTTGTTGGGTTAAACTAAGCATTTCTTCCACTTCAATTCATTTTCTTATGCTACTTGATCCTGTAGCAAGGTCACCATAGACTAAATTTGTCTCCTGAATAGCATATGGATCCAGCAACCTATTACCCTGGAGCCCCACAGACCTATTAATAAAGAACTGGAGCCCTGTAAGCTAGCACACCATATGGTGCCTAATCTACCTAATAAATATATTACTGTAAATACTCATATGATTACTCTTACTAATGATGCTGGTCTCTAGGATAAAAAAAATTATTAGAAAGCAATCATTTTCAAAATCAGAATTGTTGTTTTGAATCATGTTTTTATCCTATTACAATTAAAATAATAACAAATATTTCTTAAGAACTTTTATGTGTTAGCCATTAGGTTAAGTCTGGAATTACAGAGATTTATAAAATCTGAATGCCACTGCTCTAAAAACATTAGGGGGTTACTGAACTCATCGGAAAGGATATCATAAACATAAAAATTACAAATATGACATGGTAACTTATGCTGAAGTAGAAAGAGACTAATATTTTATTTGTGTCAGTAATATCAATAAGTAAATAACTACCAATTAAGGAGTATACATTATTTGCCAGGCATGACATTCATACATCTTGTCACCAATCTTTACAGAAAAACCAGTAACAACACTATTAGGCAAATATTAGCATCTCTATTTTTAAAGATGAAAAAACTTAAGTATAGAGGAAAGTAGCCTTTATAAAGTCATACAGCTAAAAAGGGGCCAAACTAGAATTCAAATCAATTTCTTCCCTTTCTAATCCTCAGGCTCTTAATCATAATACCAAACCGTTGTCTTATACTAATTTTATCTCACCATCCAGACTATATGCTTCAAAAAGGACAAACAGTAAAACCATGCACTTCGTTCCCAATGACCCTTACTTTTCTGCTGGGCTGGTACCCAAATAATATTTTATGAAAGGTTTGTCTTTAGCAGTAAATGCACAGCTCATTTCTCTGAGGAACCGTGAACTTTGCAGTGCTCAGTACTTGCTTGTACAATTTATACTGCTCTACTTTCTCACCTTATAAAAATGGCATATATCATCTCTGAACCAGCATGAGAGCTTAAAAAACAAAATGCTGAATGGACTTGGAAAGCTACCCCTTTGGTGTTTATGTATGGATTAGTGATCATTATTATTGGCAATACGTTGATTACTCAGTTATACCTATTTACACATACACTGGTAGGTGGCTTATAACATTAAAACCCATTTTAAGAGAAATGAGATTAATGAGAAAGAAAGTATAGAAATGACAAAAACTTTATAATTTTGACATGAGTGCCCAGAATAAGGAAACCATTTCCTGAGATATACGGTTGAGTTAGAAAGAGACTTTTAACTTCTCTATTCAATATTTATTTATTTTTCTTTAAATAAAATGTACAAGTGCTATGTGGCTGGTACGGTCTCCAGAGACTCTGAGCTAAGGAAGCAAAAGATAGTTTTTGGTTTTGACTTTCTGAAAATAATACTTAGCTCAATGCAAACAAAAAATTGTTTCATTCCTGGTCCCGGAGCAATGTCTTTGGGATGTGAGCCACCAAATCTGTAACTATATGCCACTGTGGTGGCCCCTAATCAGTAAATGACTCTGTTTTCCACTTTTAATGGCCAGAGAAAATTATGTTTATAGATATTAATTTTATTAAATAAATATTAACTTGTAAATGTTTAATTTCTACTTAAACCCCATAATTTAATGATTTGCGAATGGAGCGGTCACCTAATTGTTGATAAGCATAGTTTGCATTTTAAGTCAATGTCAATAGACCCATTTCATTGCACATACATACACACAAACACCCACATGCTTTCTATACACAACAGACTGTATAAAACCTCACTTTGGTGGATAGCATAAAGGCACTGCATTCCTCGGCAGCCCGTAGAATCAAATCTGAGGATCCACAAAAGGAGCCAGAATGCATCTTGCAGAGAAAATAACAGCATGAAAGCAAGTGGGAAATGCCGTTCTATTTACTTCAAAACCGTGTTTCAATGTATTGTGCATGGCTCATGCCAAACATCAAAGTAGAAACCGTGTGCAACAGGCTTAGGCTACGATAGATATCAAATTGCAACAAACTGTCCTTCTGGAGTGATCACATGGGCATGAGTGTGGGAAAGCTTCAACCTTCCACCTTGCTCAATAACACCCTCCTTTATGATCCTATACATCTTGATTCTGTCTACACATGTACGGATGGCATAAGCTACGTCTTTTCCAGAAATGCTCTTTCAGGTACTCTTAACTCAAATTTCAGTTTTCATTTCACATTCCACTGAAATTTATTAATAATTAGAAATTTTAAAATAATAGCTTTTGAGGTAAAAACTGAAAGATACTGACAGAAAACTTACAACACTCCCTTGTTACTTGTCTATCCAGCTAGTTGTTTATAAAATGCTTAGAAACAGTAACAGAGGTTATAAAATGCTTACTTGAAAAATGTAGTCTAAACTATTCATAGGGAGACAAACAACAATGACAGAAAATCCATACATTAATAAAGAGAGCTTTGGGGTAGTTATTTCTTTAACTAGAACCACTTCTCAAGCCATTTTTATTAAGCACTTTATCAAGCACAATTCAATAGAGAAAGCATGTTCTTCCTCTATTTACCCTAAACAAGTTTGGTTTGGCACTTACAAATCCAAGCCAAACCTTCATTAACAAACTTGACAAGGTTAGATAGATAGATAATATCGCAGGTTGGGTCCAGTCAATAAGCAGACCCTGGAACAAAAACCCATGTGCAAATCATTTAATAAAGAGACACTCCCAGAAGGAGGCAAGGGCAAAAAACCACGGGAAGTCAAATAAGGGTGTAGCCTCAGGCAAAGGTCCACACAGGTGGCAGCAGCCCGATCTCAGAAGGGAACTCTAGAGTGTAGGTTTCACCTACCCGAGAGTTTTTCCAACCAGAGGCAAGAGAGTAGTAGTAGATTGAGAACAATTTTTATTAATAGAAACAAAAAACATACCGGCTATTGAAAGAGAAGTCATGTTGAAGCTGGATGGTAGAAAAATAGTAAAAAGGGATCAAAAAAAATTGAAGCAGAGCACCAACATTATCTGATACAGGTTGAGAGATCGTTAAAACATTGTAAAGGAATTTATTTAAAACACTAAAATCCAAAACCTAGTTTTACATATGAGGACTGCAGGAGGAATCCAATGGCTTCCCCAGATTGTGTGTGGCAGACTTAGGCTGTTGAGGACCTAGTACTCCAAACTTTCAATTCAGGGGACTTCTCATTTCTCTTGGCTGCCAGCAAAAGCTAAATGCTCAAATCACTCCAGAAATCTACAGAGATTGCTGACTTTAGGATTATCTGTGTGGTTTGCAGCCACTCCAAGTCCAGGAGCACAGCTCTGCTCCCTTCAGGAGCTGAACCGTTTCCAGTGTCCTAGAGACTGTTGGGTTGTAACAACATGATGTATCAATCCGACAAGACTGCATTGGTCACCTGAGAAGACACTGCAGCAAAGACAATCCAAATTCAATTTTAGAGACTGTCTAGGTATTTAAAGTCGAGGTTTAATGGGTTCTCGGATGAAGCTTTGTTTTAGAAAGCTCATTTCAGGATTAACACGTGAATCCTCAATACCTGTAAAATAGCCTGGGGAAAAGCTGTGAGAGCAATTCATGGTATTCATCAGAATGAAAATTAGGTTTTTGAAGTTGGGACAAAGATATTTCTCCAAGTGTCACAATTCATCCATATGATTGTTCCAGACGGTGGGAACTACATGCACAAAAGCACTGAGGTTTTAAATACTGTGAATGGGGAGAACATACAGAAACAGCTCAGAACCTTGAGAGTGAGAAGGGTGAAGAGTAAGGCATGGAGATGTGGGGCAGTCCGGAAGGTGTGCGATAAGGCCAGACGGGTGGGCTAGAGACAGATTCTGAAGGGCTTCTCATATGGTACTGAACACCATGGATTACTGTTTTATGGAGATGAGAAACACTGAGGGATTTTACACAGGAGGAGACACAATCAGGGCTGAATGTTTAATTTGGCAACTGTGTGTAGGGTGGGCAAGAGGGTCCGAGAGAGGCCATGGACCAGGAAAAAGGCATTGCAATACAGCTGGGAGGTGGGTCACATAGCTCAGGTGGATGCAGGTTCTGAATGGAAAGCAGAGAATACATGTTAAAAGTATATAGTTGGTAGAATAGAGAGGGCTTAATCTGATTAGTAATTAACAGCAATGATTTTAGTGGTACCTGCAGTCCTCAGTGTTGTGAAAGGGATGTGTTCTAACCAAATGAGATGTTCAGTTCTCTTGTTCTCTAGGATGCTGCCTGTCCAAATAAAAACGAAGTGTGTATCCCTTAGGAAAGTGAGATCACTTACGTATACACTGTACTTGAAAATTTCTGGGCTGCTCCAAATGTGGGGATTTGGGAATGGGAGGGAAAGGAGGGGGAGGAGGAAGAGATCCTTTCTGAAATAGAAACAAGCCAGTGGCCTGCAGCTGGGTGAACAGTCTGAAATAGTTACAAACAGCTCAGGAATGATTATAATTAGAAACTATCTCCATGGGCCACTCTACAGCAATGCTCTAGTTCTGTTAAGACTTCCATCATGTCACTGTGGACTGCTGAAGGGAGACTGGGATGCACTCCAAGATCATGCAGGAAAAATGTCTTCTACAAATCAAGGAAAAAAAGGAAAAAGAAAGAAAGAAGGAAAAAAAAATCAATTTGACTATTACTACTACTATCAAGGAAGAAACCAAAGACAGAAGGAAATACTTCTTATTAGTTTAAGGATAGTCACAGAAATGGCCTTTTATTATAAAGGCCCTGTCACTCCATATGTGTTTATAATCTCAAAAGTATAACCTGGTTGCAGGCCCCCAGTGAAGAAGCAGCGCCTCTACAG
Source organism: Indri indri (assembly GCA_004363605.1). Taxonomy (NCBI): domain Eukaryota; kingdom Metazoa; phylum Chordata; class Mammalia; order Primates; family Indriidae; genus Indri; species Indri indri. The sequence goes on along the minus strand of RJWJ010028191.1, from coordinate 15,868 downwards.
GCGAAGTCACGGGACTTCTGACACATAGAAGCAGTGGGTCAGAGGGCATTCTGAGCACAGCACACTGAATCGGGGGAAAAAAAAATCCAGGATCTATTGCTTCTATCAAGAACGGCCTTTCTTCCTTTCTAATAGAACAATTAAATATATTTATTTCCTAGTGTTCTACCCCTGCCAATCAATAATTAAAGGAAAGAAAGAAATATTCATTGCTAGGGCTAATATAAGGACAGGGGACCCTGTATTTGGAGGTTAAGAGTTTATATAGAAGTTCTTCTGATTCTTGACTTGACTTTTCAAGTGAGATTCTGTCCCACGACACCTCTCATGTCCCAATTCCAAACCACACACACAAAAAGTGTTTCTCCTACTTTGCAATCTCCAGCAGTTGCAAACTTTCTCTACTTATCACAAGCCTCAATTTAAGCAATTGCCGCTTATTTTTTGGAGGAAATTTCCTCCTCCCTTCCTTCTGCCCCGACTTTGATTCACCTGTCGATTGACATTCTTGCTTCATTACTTGCTGACAGCTCAAAATGCAACCCTGGTCCCTCAGCAAATTACTTTTAATCATTTCCTTCCTTAACATTATCACTCCAGTGGATTGTCAGGAGCATTCGGCAGACTGTGGAAGATCAGAAGCCTGTTGTGGCTCTGAGCTCCATAATTTTTGGCCTTGAATCAGATATTCAGTAGTAGTGGATGTGCTACTGAATTCCTCCTTCAAGATTGTTGTATTCATTCCCCCAGCTGTTGGGAATCCTGGCTGTTGGCAGCTGACACCTCAGTCCCTTTCTGGACCTGTTCTCAGTCACTGCCTGAGTGACTGAATATTTGGATGGGGATGGGAGGCACAAAGATTCAGATCTCTTTACTCAAATTGGGTCATTTCAGAAGGCACAACCTAACTCCAGAGCTCACTGTGGGATTGGCTGAGGCTTTAGCTGTACCTGCATCTCAGACCACATCATCCTTCTACCCACACCCATGTCTGTTTCCCTCACTTCTATTCAGAAACGTTTCCACAGAGCACCCACTGCACAAAACTCCCTACAACTGTCTCCATCTCAAGCCTGTTTCCAGGGAACGTGACCCAAGGCAGCAGTGAAAAGTTCTGTCTTTTCTTGCTTTGTGATTCATTTGCATATTGTTTCTCCTGTGGCGATCATACTATTATACCTGCACACTGACATGAGTTTTTGTTTGTTAGATGGATTATTTATTCATTTTAAAATGCCTAACAGAGTCTCTGGCCATGGGCCTTTTTGTTTGCTTGACCCACACTCAGAGGCCTGGTCATTATTCACCAGATGGCAGGTGTTCATTAAGAGACAGAAATCACAGGGCCAGTTGTAAGAGGATTTACATTCTTATTAAACTTCTTTGACTCTAGCTTGAATTTTGTTTTAAATTGGTCTCATTTTTCCAAATTGTGCACCTGTGCTCATAGTACCTCTGGCTGAATCTCATTCTTTATTTTCTAATCTAGAGCTAAGTGGGGCACATGTGGATATTGGGTAAGCAGTGCCAGAGATTTCACAGTATCATATGCCACTTGTTTTGTTTTAGAAAATGTTATTGCTTCTAGTTATTGCTGCTACAAATCTGGCCAGAAATTGGGTCTTGTCTGATTAGTGCTACACGCCGTAGGTGAGTCTACAGTGATACTTAACCTCCAGTAAGCGAATGCATTAATTGGAGAGGTTACAAAATGAACATTCCTGGGCGCCATTTCTCAGTGGTCCTATTCAGTAGGTCCGGGATGAAGGCAAGGATCTGGAATTTCCTCAAACACTCCCAGCGACAGAGGTTCAACCATTGCATTTTGAAAAACTGGATCCTATGTTCTATGCTTTCTCTACAAAAGAATCACCCCACCATGATAATTATACATATAGTTAGTTTAAAGGCTTCCAAATGGGCAGGGGCTGTGCTGCATTGAATGAAGTTTTAGCTAGACCCAGGTAGACCAGACATAATGAATGAAAATGGTTAAGTGTCCAAATGGATGTGTATGAATGTTGCCATGTATTAAAAATTTTATTTCACAGATTCTTTGAAATCTTTCCCTCAATTTATGGTACCATGATTTAGAATACATTAGATATAGTGAACATAGAAAATAAGCACTTTAGAGTGGTGGTGAGTTTTTTTTTTTTTTTTTAAACTGGAAGATAAGTAAAAAGAGAATTTGGGTTCCACTGCTATTTACCTAAGCAATTTTTTTTTTAAACCAGTGCAAGGAGACATAACAAAGATGCACCCACACACTAAGGTAGAGAGAATGATAGCAGTCAGAAATTACAAGGGGCAAAACCTTGCACAGAAAATTCTCTGAGCCTACTTATGCTTCTTCCTTCCAGTGCTGTGATCTGAGAGAAATATAGCAGTCCTTGTGGCTGGTACTTAGTCTCCAGACAACTAGATGTCCCAACGGTCTTCCTATTTCCTTTTAGGATTCCCCAAGTGTGTAATCATCAACTCCTTTTCAGAAGGAACTAAAACCTGAATTCTTCTTAGGAAGAAAATTAGAAATTCCTCAAAATGTTTCAATTATTGAACACCCGGCATTCCAAAGAATACCAACATTTCTTGCTGTAGACTTCGTTTCCTCTGAATTATGAAGGACAATAGATCCAACAACCACTTTCATTTACTGCACTATACATTTGGGATGTAGCACTGCAATGTGAAGATTACATTATTAGGTGCCAGGGGAAAAAAAAATGTAACAAGAAATACATGGCTCTAAATTAAGATAAAAGTGGCAAAAGGAGAATTATTCAGACATCCATGAAACACATCTTCTGACAGTCCCCTCAACTTCAGTCTGTACATTTTTTTTTCAATAAACCATAGTTCAAAAACTCAGTCACCAGGACTGTATGTCTTTGCATCTCAGTAAAATGTGCCAGTCACAAAGGACTCAGAAGCCCACTGGACAAAGCAGACTGACATTCAAAACGTAACAGAAAGACCTTATGATTTTTAAGTTTGTGTCCTTGAGGCAAACGCTCATAGTATAGAATTTTCAAACTTATCACTAAAACCTTATTTCTGAAAATAGAAAAGCAACTGTTTCAACACACTTTAGAATATTAAGGATATTAACCAAAGCTATCAAGTAATGCGAGTGATGGAAAAGGGAGAAGGGAGAAGTGAAATAGTTTTCTGTGGTATTTTCCTTTCAGATGGGGGTCTTCTCAAGGTTAGTACTTTACACAATTTATGAGATCTATTTAGCTTAAAAAATAATACCAACTGAAGAGAGGAACAAACACAGAAGCTCCTAGACAACTGAAGAGAGAGTAACAGCACCTTACATTCTGTGGTAGATGTAGGGGAGCAGATTGGAAAGACTGGTTTCTTCTGGAGTTGGGGTGCAGAAGTCTTCACAAAAGAGAAGACGTTGAACCTCATGGATCATGGGCAGCGGTAGGTCCAAGATGAAGTGGGAAGGAAGATTTTAACAAAAGAAGATCCTGAGTGAAAGTATGGAAATATGAAAATACATGGCAATTTCAGTATGCTGTGGTCCAAAATGGTTAAGAAATGTTTAGAAACAGCAGGTGCTACCTGCAAAAATAAAGAAAGATGGGTAGATATTACCTTAAAGGTCTCCATTCCTCAGGGAATAATCAATCCTGTAATTATTGAGAACCATTCATGGCTTACTTACTTGGGAATGATATGATCAGATTTAACTCATCTATGATTACATTGGCTGAAGGTAGAGGGCAGATTGTGTATGGGGAAAGAAGCAAGGAGAGCATTAATAAGCTACTGTTATGTAAAGGACAATAAGGTCTGTGACTCGATCATTGAATGGAAATTAATGGAGTAAAAAGATATTTCAGATGAAGAGTCAACATAATTTAGTAATAGATTAGAAGTCTATCAATAGGACCTAAGACTGCATAGGTTTTTTTTTTCTTAAAAGTAAACCTAGTTCATTTTAAGCTTATGGACAACTAAAAATTTCAGACTTTGTTTTGTATAAAATTCTGTCAAGCCAGAACTCCTATATCTAGTCTTGCAAAATTGATTCATTTAACCCAAATATAGATTTTTACATTTATTTCTTTTAAAGTGTATTTTGTTGGTTTTTATCTCTTTGTCCAGGCTGTCAATAGCAGTTTTAATCTTGATCTATTGTCTGCTGTCATTTAAAAATGCTATGTGTGAAATTTTAAGTTTTTATTAATTGTTATATGACACTGGTTAAATGTAGGCAATATATTTATACAGAGACAGTCTTTTAAAAGATTCCATTTTTGGTCAGCATAGAGCCCACAATCAACATTCTTTCTATACTATGCTCTAAAATTTTGATTTTAGCAAACACCAGTTGTAGACTCACAAGAGAAAAATCGGTAAGCCATATAGGCCAAGTCTCGGCTGAAGAGTAGTTCTATTTATCTAACTGATTCTTAGACCAAAGGCTATACAAAGTTGCAAATGAATGTCAGAGAGATAGAGCCAGGCATTCTCTTCTCAGACGTGCCATTCTTAGATAGGTACCTCAGTTCAGCTATGTATTCAGCCCTGGTTCTGAGAACGGTGGTGAGAGCCTTAGGCCCTGGTCTGTGCTAGCTCTGAACATCACAGTGAGAGGTCAGTGATTTCTGAGTGCCCAAAACAAATGAGGGAGGAGACATAGAGAAATGTGTTCATCTTTTGGAGAAGACAATATGTGTGTGAAGATTATCATGATTCTCAAAAATAAAAGCAGAATTTTATGGATACCTAAAAAGATCAAGTATTATGTACATACGTAAATAGTTATGAATGAAAGAACAACAGGAAAGAGGTAAACTAATTAGTTATATGCAAAAATTATCTCCTTCTATGGCCTTTCCTCAAGCAATAATTTTTTGAAAGACTCACAATATGTTTCAAACGTCAGGGACTCTCAAGGGTACCTGTTCTGTGGCCCCTGGATTACCTTCCTATTACACTGAGCAGAGGATTCTCCATCCCACCAAGAGAACCAAATATTGCTAATGAATTTTTTACACTGAGGACATACAGATGATAGGGATTTTTTTAAAAAAATAACCAGGATAAGCGGAGAAAGAGAAGAAAATTCAGGAAGACGTTTATGATTCATTAGCTTCTCCTTTGTTTGCCACAGCTTCAGGCCTAACTTTCACCAGTCACATGGGAAACGCAGATGCAATAATTGGACAAAGGAACCTGTTAATTTTTGGGGCAAGCGAATCCCTCTCTAAAGAGTAAGAAGTCAACTGTGACACGGCAAAAACATCACCTCTACCATCACATCTGAGGTGCCCTGATGTACACTCCAGAACAGCAAAGTTCTCACCAGCAAGATACCTCCTGTCTTCAAGATATATGGAGGCTTCACAAAGGCAGTCTTCAACATCAGCTCGGATATAGGAATGTGGAATTCTTCCTCTCAGATTCCTGTTCTATTTATACTGTTGAGGTCAATTTCACAGAAAACCAGATTAGGGCTTATTTTTGGCTACTACGTGAGCAATTTTGAAAAATGCTTTTTTTGTACATACTGATGGACCTTTTATATCTAGTTAAGTGATGAAAGTTATACAACGAAAAAGATCCAGGTCCAGAATGGGAAAAATTTAATTTTGAAGTGAGTATTCTTTTTTATTCTGACAAGAAGATAGTGAAACAGACATGGAGAACCCATAGCATTCTGAATGCACTGTTGCCTTAATTTCTAATATCAAGATTCTTTACACTTTTTATCTCTCCAAGGATATTGTGCACAAGATGATTTTTCTTATGTGGCATCGGAGTCCCTTGGCTCAAGAACTAACTGCCCTTCAGTGGACGGACAGTCAATTATTTCACTATAAATAGGGTAAGGGTTTTCTAGCTATTTCTTCAAGAGGGAATGATGGATCTGTGTAAGTCAATGCCTAGAAGCCCATGTGAAGAAGTGCATGCATCTGCAAAGGGCTTAAGGTGTCAGTCCGTGGCTGTCGGCACCTGGCCATCACAATGGCAACCTCGTGCGCAGACATTTCTTGGGCAATACCTGTTGAAATATTCAGTCTAATAATAATATCTAGGGTTTATCCGATCATATTCTATGTGCCAGGTACTATGCTAGGTGGTTTCTTTTTACCTTTATATGGTTCCCATGAAGAACTCTTGCTACTCGTGTTTTATAGATAAGGAAACTAATGTTGAAATAGGTTAAGAAATTTAGCCAGGATCACGCCGCAAAGGATTCAAACCCAGAAAATATCACTCGAAAGGCAGTGCTCTTAATCATAACTTTACACTGTCACTTTGTCAGGTAATGTATGCCAGACAGTGGAGCCCTATTGTTGAATAGGAAAAGCAGGTCACCTTATCTACAGAAGGAATGGACCCATGCCTGGACCTGTACCATCCTCGAATCGATTTCTCAAAAACAGTGTCTGTCATCTTAGATATATCAGAAGAGCTCCTCTATATTTACTTAACTTTGAAGGAAAAAAAAATATCCAAGTCTGTGACTTCGTGTCACCTCTACCTAGGTTGCATCTGGTATTAAGGAAGCTCGCCAGAGGTATGACAACAGGTGGGGCTCCGCAATGCACAGTCCTAATTTAATTTATTATCAGGAACATCTTCCTAGAGATCACTAAAAACCCACTTTTCTCATAAGACTTTGTTTAATAGCCTAACAGTCTATAAGAAGTAAAAATTAATTGACAGAGAATAATGTTCTGCCTTTAGAGTGTTCTCTTCAAGAACACATCTGCCCCACTCCCATTCCCCCATCCTTGCCAATTCTACTGTATTTCTTTTAATACAGGATGTTATAGATCTGCTTCGAACTCAGAACTAGGATTTTCAGGTATGGAATTCATGCTAAAGAAACCTATCTTGTGATTCTCATCCTCAGTCTTGCTTAATTCTCATTTCTGACATTTTGTACCACTTAGAAAAGAGGAAAGAGTCACACATTTCCAACTCTTGTCCCCAAGTCGATTCTGTCTGTATATTTAGAAGAATGAAAGATCTGAGATACTCAAATAGGTTTTAGAAGTAGCGTTTCCCAAAACTAAACACGTGATATTATTTCTGTCTGGCTCTTGAAGGAACCTGATCAAATATTCAAAATATGGTCTAATTATTTGAAATCAGACTTTAATCAAGATGAGATGTGGGGGTGAAGGAGAGAATGAAGATAGGGATATATCCCCGTTACCAGATGTTAAAGCAATGCCCCCCAATCAGAGTCAGGCTCTCCCAATACACTTTTTGAGTACAGCTATTATAAAATCTATTAAATTCTTAACTATCTATATAACCATTCACCCATCAACACATACACACGCACACACACACACACACACACACACACAGACACAGGCACAGGGCATGGGATATTGGACTGTAGGACTTGAGCTTACTTATTTATTTTTTTCTAACTATAGTACCACTCAGTGCAGCATCTGGCCTCTTAGAGGAGCTCAGCAATTTCTTGAATAAATGAATGGCTGCTTTAAGACTCCTTTTGTTTTGTTACTCACCATTCATTCACATTTATATTTTAAGAATTATAATTTTTGTTGTGTTTTTTGTTTGTATGCTAAGGAGACTGAGGCAGAATGAGAAGAGTAAAAATTGAAAATGGAAATTGCCAATGTTCACCACATAAAAAGACAAACCTCGTGAAGACGGCTGAAGAAAAGAATCCAGGGGATTATTCTGTAGCTCCATCTGAAACATTCAAATGGCTGGCTGAAGTTTCTGCTTTTCATCTAGTATTCTGGAGACCCAGAAAGACTTTCACAGTTTCCCGAGACCGTTTGCAGCTCGTCCAATTGCTTTGGCAAAATCTGTCTGCATCTCCCCTCCCGTCAGTCGAAAAACGTCTCTTAAAAAGCAGGTCACTGAGATTGCCAATGTCTGGCTCTATCTGATATGACTCCTAATTTTAGCCATTTCTGTCAACCCTCTTAGAGAAGGGAAAAAAGGGATCAGAGTGGAAAATATTAAATCCCCAAACTCTCAGTAAACTAAAATGCTTAGTGTCACTTTAAAATATTTTAAATATTTTTTTAGGGAAACCCAAAAAAACAAACAAAAACAGAGGCAAGCAGAGGAATAAAACACCCAGGGGAGAATTCATACTGACAAGTTTAAAAAACGACACTAATATAGAGTAAGGATTTTTTTATAGCATTTCTATATAGGGACATTATTCCAATATTTTATCCATGTGTTTGTCTTTTATCGCTTGCCTCTAGCAACCTCCGGTCCCAACAACCTCCCCGACCCGCAACAGCCCCTCTTCTATCCTCAGCCCCTACACACTAGTCACCCAGATCCCCTTGAGAATTTGTTAACAATGACATTTGGAAAACACAAAGCCATTTCCATTCAATTAAATAAACACACCACATTAACCTTCAGTAAAAGAAGTGGCCGTTCGTTTTTATGGGTGTCTGTAAACAGACTTTGAGCTTCACAAAGCCAAGATCGATAGAGCGCTGGCAAACAGCAATAATCTCATGCACATTCTATTGACAGCCGCTCAGAAAATATAGTTTGATTTTGATGGGCCCGATGATTGGGCCCTTGGCCTGCCTTTTGCCTGTCTCTGAGAGAGTGTCAAAATGTCAAGAAAATGCCTCTGTGGGAATGAATTTCTCTGCAGGGTCCTCTTAGGAACCAAATCGGCCAAGCTCTGACATCAGGGCAATGCCGGCCAGTGCGGGGAAAGCCGAACCTGGAGGGAGAAGGCCCTAGATGGTGATGGTGGTGCCACAGCTGGTCACGAGGAGGCCAAAGGGGGCGTCATCCCAAACTGTCAACCATGACTCCTGCCATCACCACTGTCGTGTTGGGGAGGGACTGGGAGCAGGGCCAAGTAATATCACAGATGTGCTCTCTCTGCTTTTCCCTGCCCCTCCTGCTGGTTGAGATTAGTTCCAAGAGTGGAAAACCCTGGTACTCTATACAGACCACCCCTGGATGCCTGCCCTTCATCCAACCTTCATATATGAATCTATTATTTTCTCTCTTCCTCTCCTTCTCCCCGGGCCCCTCATTCTCTCTTCATCTCTGTCGTCTCTCTCTCTCCATTTCTCTTTTCATTCCTCCTCTACAGAACATACAAATTACTGCAAAAGACACAAGGAGCCTGGAGATGATCAAAGAGCTGTAGACGAGGAACAGAAGGGTCTAGTGTCAGCTTTAAACTTGCCACGTGACTCAAGGCAGATCATTTTTGTATCTTAGAATCCTGATATTCAGATCTGCAAAATGGGTTGGAGCTGGGACCATGGGGTCTCTAAGTCATTCTGTTTGAATATCGGAACTGGACTGTTAGAGACAGAAGACCTGGGTTAGTGTTGCAGTTCCTCTCTTTACTAGCTGTGAGACTTTCTATTTACTTTTCTGATGTCTAGTTTCCTCATTTGTAAAAATGAGTATTATCTCTAATTCATAGGATATTGACACAATTAAAGGAGGTAATAAAAGCACTAAAGTGTTTTAGAAAGGATAGTTGATTCTTATCATAAATCTAAGACTGATGAAAAAATAAACATAAGAAAAATTATAAACACTTCCCAAGAAGTCTTTGCAAAGCTGCGACAGAGGAACTGTAGGTTTTCCAAAACTCCAACCTGACTCTCCTGACAGAAAAAAAGGTAGATAACAAGATTTTTTGCCACTTTTCTAAAACATTATAAATTAGATTTATCAAATATTTATCACATGCCAGTCATCGAGCTAGCACTTTGTGTAACTTTGTTTTTTGAATGCTCTCAACAACCCTAAGAAATGGGTACTATTATTGGTTTCTACATATAAAACTATTGATATTATACTATATTAATTATCATTTAACTGTTACAAGTTTCAATTTACAGAAATCAATCAGAGGGGTTAAAAATGTCCTAAAGGGCCAGTAACTTGGACTTGAACCCAAGAATGTGTGACAAATATCTGTGAGCTTAACCCCCAAGCTATGCCACCTGCATTATCTAAGGGGCACTTACAGAATCTCAGGGAGATTTCTAATGTTTTAAAAACTACCCTACATTTTACTGTGAAAGCCACATCCTTATAAATAAACAACAGTTAGTCAACTTACTGCCAATCAGTCATTCAGCTCTTGAAGCTCAGTTATTCACATGATTACTCTCATCAGCAAGGAAAAAATTAAAAAAAAAAAAATTTTAAAGCCAGGGACTCTGTCTCTGTCATCTGCCTATATTTCTCTCTTTCCATAAGCAAACTGTCACCTGAGTAATCCCAAAAATATTGGGGGCAGGGGGCGGTGATTAAAAGGGCTTGTATTTTAACATACACCTTTGTGAAGAAAGATACTGCTGGAATAGTCTAAACCCTGAATTCAATGGTATTACCTCTAATAAAAAGCTCTGAGAATGTGGCACTGACTTAGCAATTAAGATCTTGGCTCAGGAATCAGAGAAACTTGAGTTCAATTCCCAGCTTTCCTTTTAATAGTTTTAGACCTTATGCAAGTTATGTAAATCTCTCTGAGGAGTAAAATAATAGAGTGCAATTCGGACAGTTGATATGAATTTTAAATGACTTAATATGTGTGATATGCTAAGCTTGGTTAGCACAGTACCTAACATATAGTAGGTGCTTCGTAAATTTTATTTATAATTATTACTGTCTATATGCATTCTTTTACTTCCCTTTCTTCTTTCTCTAATACTTAGTACCTCTTACTGTAAAGATTAGGAGGTAAATCTGAATGATATATCTACCTATGCATAGCCTTTAGCTATGACTTTGAGGAGTTAATGTTTGTTTCAGTGAGTATTTGTTTTAATCTGTATATGTGGTGATTAATGCATGTTAATCAGTGATCTCCCACAACCCATATGACAGTCTGTCTTTGTCTGCGCATGTGTTCCAAATAACTACATGTTTTATAAGTGATTCCACTGTCTGAAAAGAAAATAGGTATGCATTTAACACCTGGATAATTCTCACTGAATTTCTTTACAATCACATTGATTCTAATGCATTCATCTTCTGTGCATGGAGATCATATAACTTCAAGAGGAGTGCAACTGTGAGTCAGTATTAGGGAAATCAATCATTAAAATAAAGTGTTACCTACAGCCTTCCCATAAGAAGCCACACAATGAAGAGGTTGTTTAGACAAAGCTTTAGTTAGCTTCACTTCAACTTCATATTTAACTACACTGCAAAAAAATATTTCAGAGCCAGCAGGGAGGCAATTTGTTTGCGTCTTCTCTGATCCAGTGTTCTATCTGTCTAGGGTATTAGCCTGTCTACACCATGTTTACCAGGCACTAGCCACCTCCCATGAATTTAATTTATCATGAGGTGGATTCTACCAGAAAAGCAGTTACGCTCGATCAGCATGGCTGTGAGGCAGTGAGAGCATCACACACTTTTACCCTGCTATTCACTAGACAGACATTCAACAAGGAAAAGTGGAAGGGAACTTTCTAAAACAATCCACATTAAAGCAGTTCTCCTTCTGCAGAGAGAAGCTCATTTAAGGTTCCATTCAGTAACTTAACCATTCTGGGACTTGTCTTAGGCATCGACTCATCTTCTAGCTATTTGAAATGAAATTTTCCTATTTTAGGAAGCAATCTCATTAAGGTATTGTTAATTAGTCTCAAGTATCATTACATTAGCAAAGCAGCGATCGCAGGTATTCTCAATAGGTTGGGATAAAGATGGAGATTGGAAAGGAAAACAAAAAGAGGCATATGACCAGAGAAGACCCTGTAGTCAAAAACAGAAAATTAAATACTATTCCTATTTCTATGAAAAATTCATTACACTGCTTCACTGACAACCCTCATGTGCCAACCTGGGATAGCTGCTATGTTTGCTATACATGGCAGAACATTAAGATAGAGGAAGGACAGTTTACCCCTGGCCATGAGCAAGAATCTGTAGCCCGAGTCTTGAGGAAAACCAAGACATCTTCAGCGTTCATTCAGAGCTGGAACTGACTGACTGAAAGAACTTGTACGTTCTGTTTAAAAAATAAAAGTTAAAACAAAGATTGTGAATGTGTATCTACTGTATTAGAATTTTATGCTCAACCTAGAAATCGCTGGGCGACTTTTTCTATTTTTCAAATTTGATCTTTAGAACCAAAATCTACTTCAATCTACCCGTTACATGGTTCTACAGCACTGATATGAGTGGAGAATCTCCATCAGTTCCCTCTGAATGATCTTTAGCCTTCTAACTGTTTAGGGAAGATTCTTAATGAAAGCAGATGAAACTAAAAGCAAAGCAAGGTAGTGAGCATCCAAATGCTGTTTACTAATCAACTTACAAACTGCTAATGGAGTGGCTTTGTCAAAACCCCATGAAACCTACACCCTCACTGTACATATAGCTTTGCAATGATCCCATCAAGACCAGAACAGAGAAGAAGGTGAGGTCTACACGGTGAAGTCTGATAACAAAGCAGTGTGCCTAGGAAACTTATTACTAACGCAAGGTCTGGAATTACTGAAATGAATGTCCTCCTCTCCATGCAAGCTATCTAAACACACAGAAAATAAACTATATTCATAAACAATAGACCAGGAGACAACATTTTTCTCTTTAATGATTTGGAAGATTGAGAGAAATTAAAGGTGGGGTGAAGCAATTAAGCCTTTTATGCCACATTGCACCTGCTGCACCCTCATAACATTGAAGTGCTCCAAGCACAAAACAGCCTCAGTGGGTTTTGTTGGGCAACTCTGAAATCTTATATTAACAGCTAGGCAATGTCTCCTAATATTAAACTGTGCCTACATTTTATAGCTTCAGAAATAGAAATAGAATGTAGAGGCTTCTGCTCACTTCAGTTCCTTATGCCTCAGGAACCATTTATGCCCTGTTTGCCCAGAATCAATTTGGGCCCTGCACACAGGCATCTGGCATCTACATGATGGAAATAAGCATAGTTATAGACATCAAAGAAATAGGATAGGTCTGAGCCTAAAGGAAATAAAGATAGTTTAGTCAAATCCACCACACTTTATAGATGTAAAGACTGAGGTCCACAGAAGGAAGTTTGTCATAAACTACATCAGTGGCAGAAATGCGCATTTCTAGACCAGAGCCTTACCCACTGAAGTCTATTAAAATATTTTAATGCAGTAAGACCTACATCTGTCATTACCGAAGAGCAAGCCAGAGATGAATTGAAGCCTGTCCTTTTAGCAGCTAGACTTAAAGTCGAATTACCGAGTTCACATAAAGTCTTTTGAAAATATCACGTATACCTCCCTTGCAAAACTGAATATAATTTATCGTTTCCCTAAAAGACCTTTAAAAACGCCACTGCACACTGAAGTTCAGGAAAAGCCTAAAGCTCACTGGAGTCTCTAAATATCTGAAGACTGCAATGATTGTTGAGTTCATATTTTGTTTCACGATGATTTTCTTAGTACAGAGGATATGCTCGGTTATTTAATAATATTTAGTAAGTTATTATCTCCTTTTTCTCTTGAAGGTTCACTAGTCTCTTCTTGCTGCTGTTAGTTCTACTACAACTCCCAGATTCAAAAGTATTTTGTCTATTCTGCTTTGAACAAGACAATGAGATGTCCATCCTTTTATAACTGAGCATACGGTCAAAGTAAATAGTTTTAGGTGAATCCTCTAGGCTTTTTTTGCATGGAGAAAACCTCATGACAATTTGTGCCTAGGTTTTATATCAGCTTTTGCCACTGTGTCCTCTTTGCTTGCTTACTTTTCGGCCTTATAGATTTACAGACATGTGATGGGAGATCCCCTATATCCAATCTCTTCCTCAATGCAGGAGTCCCCTTGCTAACATTCATGGTGTACAGTCACTCAACCTTTCCCTGTGTATTTGAGTTGCTTCCTGTAGCAATGAAGAAAACGGAGTTAAGAGCTAGACCACCTGGGCTCAAATCCCAGCTGTGCCATTCGTTTCTAAACTATATGTTCTTGGAAATTTACTTAATCTCTGTGCTTTGTTTCTTCATCTGTAAAATGGGAATAGTATTTAAACCTACATCACATGAATGTTATGACAATTAAATAAGAATGCAGAGTTCTTAGAAAAGTAACCGAAACACCCTAAGAGCTACTTTTACTCTCCATTCCTACTACTACTACTGCTACTGCTACTACTACTGCTGCTGCTACTTCTTTCAATATTCCTGTTATGGAGTCCAAAGATATCTTCCCATAACTTCTATCCACTGGTCTTGGTTCTTCATTCTAGAGTTACGCTGACTGATGACAGTTGTCATAGCCCCCCTTAATCTTCCCTTGCATAGGCAGAACATTTCGAGCTTCTGCAACTTCTCTCTCTTACGGCTGTCACCATTCTCACCATTCTTTCCTGTGAATAATAAGGGCTCCCAGATATGAGCCAGGCACTGTGCTCAGCTGTTTACTTGCGTTATGTAATACCTTTAGCTCAAGCCAGGCAAGGAGTTTCTTCTATCATCACTTTATCAGTGAGGTAACTGACCTTCCCAAGGACTCACAGTGGTCGAGCTAAGATTTGATAACCAGCACACTGTGCCACACTGGACATGCCTCTTTCTCTCTCTCCCCGCCCATCCCCCTTCCTCCTCTCCTCTCTTCTTTTAAAATGTGGCAGCAGAAAGTCTACAGGAAATGAAATCTAACGAAATCTAATAATGGTGCAAATCAGAAGGACGGTTAGCTACAAATATCTAGCAGCCATATCACACTTTTTATAACTATGCTACTTATAATTTTTAAATCCCTAGGGTTTTGCATTTTTCAGCACATAAACGTCTGTTTAAATGAGGTCCTTTCTACCCAGAATTAGGGTAATGCTATTTTTAACCTAAGTTCATGGTTTTATATAGCTCTATTGCAATCTATCCATTTCATTTTAGGACCATTCTTCCTTTCTATTGAGATTCTTTTGAATCCTAAGTGTGTCATTTACCATTTAAGCTCTTACGCCAGTCTTTACCCTGACCGTACATCTTCAGGAGAATTATGAATGGAGAGCTACAAAGACTTAAGACACACAAGAGACCTTCTTCTAAGATGTTAATGAGCATTTCAGAATGTCCGGTACTTTGCTGGTACTTCACATACATTCATTTAATCTTCACAAATTTACACTGTCTATTCTTATAACAATTTTACAGATGACAGTATAGCACTAGAAGGTAAATAATTTACCCACAGACAAAACAGAGTTGAATTTTAATCTGTGTCCATGAGCCTCCAAAGTCAAGTACTTTCCACAATTCCACTCTATCTCACAAAGGTAGAGTAAGCAGATCTCATCTATGCCTGCCCACTGCTGACAATCTTCTGAATTGCTTTATACTTCTAGCCTCTTTTTTGTCTGCAGTTAACACATATGAACCTAGAGCCCCATATTTCCAGAAGCCCGTGTGCAACAGACCTGGGTTCAGTCTCCCGCAACTGATCTCGCCATGGCAGATCCTGGGTCTTGCCTATCACATGCCTCAGTTTATTGTCACCTGCCATTCACCCTCTTACTTTAGACTTTCTGCATTTATCAGTTGCAGCTCCATCTGGAGTATTCTTGGTCATTTGGTTTTACTGCCACCAGGGGCACTTTTGTGATGGTTATTAAACTCTTAAGAGTCCAGGCTGTAATTGTTGTTTTCAGGAGAGCTGGTTTGTGTTCCCTCATTCTTCTTGGGCTCTTGCTCAAGGGCAAGTGTTGGTGCCAAGGCTTCCTTGCCACCTAAATCATTTGGAGTTAAGTCTTCGTTGACGGGACTTTTTATCAGGCTAATGTCCCTATCGGTTCTAGCTTCATTCTCTTGTCTAAGAAGTCACTTCCTTTATTGAGGGTGGATGGTTATTTATTGCCCACAGTTTTTTTTTTTTTTTTTTTTTTTTTTTTTTTTTTTTTTTT